>VYZQ01005333.1:11967-25521 GCA_013400655.1 Mystacornis crossleyi | reverse complement strand
TTTTAACCACCTGGACCAGTACTCTGGGGGGGGGGTATTAAGTGATACAGCACTGATTACAGTTGTTACTACTACAACTTTGACAATTCTCTCCCGAATAAAGAATTCTAATACTATAAAATACCCTGCCTATAGTAACAGAGGTAGAATTCAAAATTTCAGTCTCCACGTAGGAGGTTTGTTTAGGTTTAAAAAGGCCTCTGAGGTCATCAAGTCCAGCCGTTAACTCAGCACTGCTGTGTTCACAACTAAACCATGTCCCCAAATGCCACATCCACCCTTTTCTTAAAACTTCCAGGGACAGTGTTTCTTCCTCTTCTCTGGGAAGCCAGACACAATCAATGCCTGACCACCGTTTCAGTGAAGAAATTTTCTGTGATATCCAATCTCAACTTCTCTGGCACAGCTTGAGGCCATTTCCTCTCAACCTGTCACTTGCTACTGGGGAGAAGAGGCTGACTCCCACCTGGCTAAAACCTCCTTTCACAGGCAGCTGTAGATACTGATAAGATTTCTGAGCCGTCTTTTCTCCAGACTAAGCAATCCAATGTAACTCAAAGATTTCCCACAGGAAAATCATATTTTCCCTGCAGTTTTGAGGTCAAACAAAGCTGTGTGCAAAATCATGGAATCGCAGGGGAACAAATATTGAGGGTTGAAAGGTAGTAAAGAGTGGTGGGGAGGGGATAATTAATGTTGGTGAATGATAAAATTCTGTCAGTAACTAATTGTTCTGGTTTGTGCAAATATCTGCACAATTTAGGCATGCTGAAATAATTGTGACTGACACTACTAAAAAAAAAAAGTGCCTCCAGCTTCCTAAAATAAAAGAATCAGATGCTAGTGGCACCATTTTTGCATAGAAAAATGGAGAATAATTTTCTGCATTTTAGCAGTTTTCGAACAACAGCAGATATATAAGAAAAAAGATGAGAGGCATAAAAGCACCTAGATGAGAATCTGAAATTATCTTAGTTTGAATAATGCTCTGGGAATCCTTAGCTTTCACTTTAAGATCCTAGTCAACATCTTCCGGCAAGAGAAAACTTTCAAAACCTGTCTTAGCATTTTGTTTCAGAGAACAGCAAGAAAAAGCTTAGAAAAAACATTTTCAGGAATGGTGAGCAGAACTGAGAGAAAAAAAATCACCATTAATTAGACAAAGCCACTACTGAATTGTTGATTGAGAGGAAAAAACACATTTGGGGTACACAGATGTACACAGCCAGTTCCTATGACTAGCAGGTCTGTTAGGTCATTCATATTGCAAAAACTAAGTAGCTGTGCTTTGTAGGAGTTACAGCTCCCGTGACTGTAGCCATGAAACATAATGCATATTTTCATCTATCCAGAACCTACTTCTTGAAATATTTTAAATAGAATAACCTGAACTATTTGCTTGGAATAAACGGTATGATATGCTTAGTACTCTCTTTTTCTTTTTTTTCTTCTTTTTTTTTTTTTTTTAAGGCATGGAAAATATTGGTTGATGGGGTTATAGAATAATTTAACTTCTTCTCTAGTCATAATCATGTGACAAGTCACTTTTGGCAGACACTGTATTGTATATGTGTGTGCTGTGTATGTATTGGCAGAATAGAAGGTTTAGAAAGAGAAATGAATGATAAAGAATGAATAAAGAACAACCATGCTTTCTGGTAGGAACTTTTGGTCAAATTATATGTGTTAAAATCTATGAAACTTTCAAGATTTGCAAACATTTTCCATGAATAAGCCATCATAGCACTTTAACCTTGAGTGTTATGAACCTATGAATAACAGTAAAGTGAAACTGCCATATATTTTTGCAATATATATATAATAGCAGAACATCTCCAGGTTACGGGTGAAGAGCACTGCATATTTGAACCATGCCAATAAGCTTTAAATTCCATTACAATTTTTGATACAAAAGTAAACTGGAATAAATATTAGACTACTTGAGAGCAGGAAAAGAAATTACACAGAAGCATTTGATTTCCCATTCATAGAAACTTAATACAATATTGTATTAACATGCTTAAAATAATAGTTACAGAGATATGTTATAAATTTATTTATTTTTTAAAATAAAGTATCAACATTTCCTTTGAGTTTTTATCTGAAACCTTCTAAATTTGCTCTTTTTAAGCCACAGTCGTTCCACAAATTAAAANNGTTACCAAAAATAAAATTAAAATCAGAAAAAGTAACCCCCCCCCCCCCCCGATTTTTTATGAAATTACTTTTTGGTAGAAAAAATGTAGAATTTAATAGTTTTAATGGAACATAGGAGATGTGGACAGATTACTTAGCTGTTTACATAGTTGTTTAGCCTTTAGCAATATTTCAGTTACACAAAATGCCCTCTTCTAAAACTCTGTTTCATTCTAACAAGAAAACTAAATTTGAAATGGCAAATATTTGTGTTGCAAATTTAATTTTAAGAACCACAATCATTCAGCTGCAGTGACAAGGCAAGGTAGAAAGAGTAAGTGGGGGACTGATTAAAACAAGGGTATGGAGTAAACAGAAATGAAACAGATTGTTTTAAATAATTTTATAGTTCTCAAATTTTAGGGCCTCATCTGCAAACGTAGGAAGATTATGTGAGATCATTCTTCCCTGAGTAGGAATAACTAATTCAGATCTCTCTTTTAAAACTGACCATTTAAAGATTACATACTACAACTGATTTCCTAATGCTTTTGAGGCATATTCTGTCATTCTGTAAGACTGGATTTTCTACAATCCATTCTATCAGTGTCCAGCTTACTGTGTGATACAAATAGCTTCTCATTATTTCTTGCTTTGCCTATTATTGTGTCATCTGAAAATTTAGTCATTAATAGTTCATGTGTCTTCTAGATAATCAATAAAATGTTGCATAACATCTGTCTTGGTAACAACATCTGCAGAAGCCCCCTGTGGAAAATGGCACTGCGTTCGATTAGAACTCACTGTGGACAGTCATGTTTGGATATGTCAGTGAGCTAATTGTTAATCTGCTGACTGTGTGTTCTACACGTATTGGGCATCATGAGGTTTTAAGTCAGAATTCCATACTTTACCAAGTCAACTCCCTTACAGAACTACATAACATACATCTTCTCTATATTTACATTTATTAGTCATAGAAGTGTCCACATTTATTGCACAAATCCTTCTTTTTCACCAGTTTTCAATGAAATGTGTTGATAAATATTAAACATTTCTACCACTTTTTCTACCACTGTTTTTGATGAGCAGCCACCATTCCCTTTCTACTAAATTGGAAAAGTTGAAGAAGATGAATTCTGCAGAATTTGTTTTTATTTTTGGTAAATCCCTGAGTTTTTTTGGCTCCCAGTTAATATTTCTCAAGAGAGCTGTGATAGGAAGTAGACATGTACACACACAAGTCCACTTAAACTCCCAGTTTTATACTGAGCTGCAGATTTAACTGATCATTTTCAACTGTCACTGCTGGTTTTTTCATCAGAGGGATGTCACCCAGGGTGACATTGTCACCCTTGCACCATGGATTTAGGACTGATTCAAAGAGTGCCATCTGCTCCTTCAGGATTATTACTCTGTGCAGTACCTCCAGTTTTCCTCGGAGGCTGCTCTATCTAAGGCTGCCTTGTGTATCTTACATAATCAGATGTTTTTGAAGACAGGATGGATATGGCTACAGATGGCAAGAACTGCACCTCTAAGAGAGGAATTCCCTGTGCTTTCTAGACCTAGTAGTTAAATGTGTGCTATAGTATACAAGTTAACATGCTACTGTAAATATAAATATACAGCAGATGGGAAAAGAGGGAGAACCATTTTGGGTAATAAGTTTATACAATTTGGAAATTTAAAGAGCACATCTGGTACAGATGAACAGCAATCAGGAAGTTATGACAGGGGGAAAAGGGAGACAATGCTACAATAAATTGTGTTAAATGAGTTTTTCAAACAACCAAAGTTATGGCCCTCTGAGCCTGGGGAAGTGGTTTGTTCAAAGCACAAGGGAGGGTGGAATGAGCCCAAGCTAAAGAATCCACTTGGATGAAGATCCTGCATAGTGAATGTAATGAAAAGGTCATTCACGAACCACTACATTTCAAATGCAGATGGATTTGTGGGTTACATTATCTGGAAGCCTCCAAAACAACCTAAGTGAAATACAGGTTATTTTTGGAGAAAGGAACTGGCAAAGGAGGAGGTGGGTATATATATATGTTGTGAGAACGCTGTAAAATCTTTCCCACCATCAGGTCACATAGTTCCATGTATTTTGATTCTTTTGTTTGAAATTCTCTGGTTTATTGTTATTTGAAAAGTCTGCTTCTCTTGGATATGCATTTTATGGATTTCTTATTGGATATTTCATGCTTTTGGAGTATAGAAGGAAGGTGAAGTTTCCTGACATTAGTAGCCAAACAAAGCAAAAAATTCAAAGCAAAACTATCGTAATGCTGACTGCAACTACCAAAGCTAAGGCTTAGCTTAGATGACTGCCCCAAAGGTTTGCAGAACAATAACAACAAAACTTTGTGGCCACCTTCTTTTGCAGACAAAATCCAGCCTCTCCTATTACAGTAAAATTTTTATAGCTACAATTTGTTTGCCTGTACGTTTAATTGAACAAGATGAACATAGGCAGCTGAGTTAGTGTCTGCAATTCAAATATCAGAGCTCAAAGGTAAATGAGCCTTTTTACCATTGATCACAAACATATAAGAAAATATTATTCTTTCAGAATACCTTTTATTTTAGAGTATTAAAAAGAATACAAAGAGCAAATAGTAAATAGCCATCTTTCAAAGGACAGAAAACTGAAATGGGACCTTAGGGAATCAGTTCAGAAAAAATGTCAAGGCAAACATTTTAAATGATAGTGAAAACACACAATAAGAAAAAATATTCACTCAAAAATTACCTATTTATGTGGTATGAGGCTCTGGGGAAAGAAGCAGGTGATCATAAAAAGAAGAAGTGCATTGTAGTGTATAAGCCAAAGATGGCAGAGTTAAGGCTGAAAGACATTCAAATTCTGCCATTTCATGTATTATGGCCCCCTGATTTTATGACCATAACATTTAATAGAGGTTTTTTTCTAGTAAAAAAGCAAATGAAGCCCTTCTATTCCGTCCTCCCCTATTTCCCATTGAAATGCTATCCAGTGCCTATAGATCTGAAGCAGAGATATGCGAAAGAGCAAAGCCACAGCTGGAAGGAGAGGGAAACAGATGGTTTTTCCCACTTAGGAAAATTGTCCCAATTAAAAGAAAGTATTCACCACAAATAGGGCTTAGAAGTTGAAATGTCACATTTTTCATAGACTGAAAGTTAAATGCACGATTCCTATTCAATTGAAACATGCTTCTATATAATTTTGAAGCATTTCATTTTATTTCAAATCATTTTAGTCTCTCAATCACAGTAGCCTGGATTTTCATGAGAGCTTGTTATATACTATAAACTCAAGATTTTCAATTTTGAAAAGGTCAGTGTGGGCATCTACCATTTTGAAGCTTTTTTCCCCAAACTTATTGCTTTGTGAGAACTCTCTGAAAGCAAGTCCTGTTGCCCTGAAAGATATTCAATCTCACAAATTTGCCTTTGTCAAGAAAACAAAACAGTAATGTCCAGCTAGGTCCCTCACATTCATGACATAGACCTCTTCTGTATCTGCTGCTATGCCCTATTATCTGCTTTGTGATTTTCTCATCTCCAAGACCCATTCTTGTCTGGATTTCAAAGTTATTGCTGAGAGCATAGCACTGCTGAGGGGCTGAACAATCACAAAGGCTCTGCTGTTCCCTTTCTAAGCCTGAGACCTCCAATCCCCAATTCCTCCAGAAACCTCTCTCTCTTTGCCTTTTCTTCACATTCCAGTCCATGTAAAATATCACAGCTCTCATAAACTAATTGCATTAATGCTTTTTTCCTTATCTCTTCATGGGATTCAGGGGTAGACAGAAATAATAGGGAGAAAAAGTGTTTTCACTTTCAAATCCAGCACCTTCCATTGTAATAGCATCTAACAACATGGAAGTGTAATTCCAGGAGAAGTGCTGGTCACCCCTGAAAAATGCTCATTTCCTCTCTGATCGTGGGCAGTTCTCCCTGCTGTCTACAGTGATACAAGGCATTTGTGAACTGACTCAACATGCTTACAGAATGTGATAACTTGAGAGATTCTGCCACCAAATTCTTAATAAGTGCATATTGAACCAGGGACTTCTCTGTCGTACTTTTATAGTAGGTTTCCTGGCAAAATCTCTGCAATCATGTCAGCACCTCTGTTCACATCTCAATGTCAAGTTTCAAGCCCTTTCAAAAATGCAGAGTTACTTTTGTAATTTTTTGTCAGACTCTGAGGAACACTAATTTATAGGTGATATGTAAACCAAAGACCTAAAGTGTTATGCAGTGGATTTATGAAAAACCAGTGTATTATTGTACTTTTTTTGTGAATGAATAAATTTAAGTCAACTCACATAACACATGCAGGACACCTAATCTTTCAGTGCACTTATTAACTTTAATATAGCACTGATGTTAACACCGATTTACTGACTGAGAGAGGAGGGATTTACCTTGCTACATATATCACATATATACCTTCCAAATGGGATTTTGAAATGATTTTTCATTCATGATCCATCTATAAACTGGATTACATCACATTATCACTGTGCTACAAATTTCCATACACCATTTCCCACAGAGCAGCTTTAACAACTGGAACATTTTCAAACACGTATCTGCCATATTTTCTTGTTTAGCAAACTGACAAAAGGTGTTTCCTCCGTAAGAGGTGCAGGTGAGGGCTGGAGACTGCTTCAGAGATGCTATCACTGACCAAGTATTTTGGTCCTGTTTAATACCCTATGACACAGAGCTTGGACTGCACTCAGCAGTGTTCTTCCAGTCTCCATCACTCTGTACATTCATGTGGGTAAGCCAGACCAGGAGGCATCTGAGATAGGTTGAGAGAGTTGAGAGAGATGCCTTCCCTGAGTTATCTTCTTTTGGCTCTTTTGTTATTATAGCTTGGTATTATTTTCTCTCTCCTTTTATCCCCACCTTTTAATGAATGTTTTATTATTCATTTCTATTTAGGCTGTGAGAGAAGGTGAAAGAGGTGCTTTCTACCTGTCAGTCCACATAAAATACAGCTAGGGAGGGGAGGGTAGAACCCCTTGGTGATTCTAAGGGCTCTGCTGTTGACAGAACATGCCAGTTAGGGCTCCCTTCGGCTGTTATTAACAGCATCCTAAAGATCTACCACATAAACCCACACGTTTTCCAGAGCCAGCTTTTCATGGGCTGACAGAAGAGTGGCACCAGTCCATATTACTTTGTTATTAAAGCACTGAGGCATTTGGGTGCTATGTGGAAAAGCAGGGCGCTTGTTTTGACAGGACGGAGAACAATATGAAGATAGACTGTGAAGAATGACATAAAAATCATTACTCACCTTTATCATAACTGAAAGCTTCGTAACTATTCCATCAGTCACCAGTATCTTAAATGCCTGCCTCCCTGAGATGAAGGCCCTGATTTATATTTTGCTTTTATGAAATATCCAGTCATCCAGAGACTTATTCTTGTTTTATATTGGAGTAAGAAAATCCCAACTGATGCTTCCTGCAGATACTTCTCTTCGCATACCACTTGATGCTGTTGAACTCCTGCTCTGTTCTTTCATCTTTGCAAAAGTGTCCTTAACTGCAATTGATTTCACATTTGTTACTGAATTTGTTTTGCTAAGCCAGCAGCAAGCAAAGTTGAAACAAGTTGTCAGGTACTGAGTCAGCATTACTAGCCCTAACACAGAAGTAACACGTAAGATATAAGATGCCTGAAATCAGTAAGTTAAAGAAATGAAAAGTGGTAAAATCAACCTTATCTATTACTTCACATGCACTTCACAGACTGCATTTTGTCAATAACAGAAGCGTTCACAACATGCTGTAAGTGTGTAAAGTGCTTTATAAAGACACCTTCCTTACAGAGACTCATGCTCCAAATAATTTGATATTCAAAGATAAAATCATTGCTGGAAATTATAGGGTAGAGATGGTGTGAACAACTGAGGGATTGGTCCCAAGATTTTAAGAGGTTTGCAACTACTTGCTTCATATATGTCTGCCTGAATTTAACTTACAGCTTTGGTATTTGAATTTGTTCATCACATGTGTAATTAAAAAGACAAAATGAAGAAAAGAGGCATACACCCACACAGGGGCCTAAGTCTTCATGGTGTTCTTGCCTTCATCCAAGTAAACAAAGTACAGCAGTGTGTTAATACAAAGAAGCAGGTGCCATCAGTGTAGCCCAGGTTGTGGATGCAGATATGCAGTAGCAAGAACTTTTTCTGCTTCTCTCTCGTCCCGTGTGAAACTCTTCCCCCTCACAGAAGCTATCAGTAGTGTTGTTGTAAACTGAGAACACCTGCAATTGTTTTCCATATAGTAGAAAAATATTTTTATAACGGTGTCTTAGGGTTTCAGCCAATCACCCCAGGCGGGGTGGCTGATCTCTTGACCAATTAGGCTATGAAGTAAAGCGTCTATAAAAGAGCTGTAAAATAAATTAATAAATCCTTTTTTGCTGAACCATTCCTGCCTGCTGGACTTCTCTCTCTCTTGCTGCGGGACACAGCGACACAGCGACACCAGGTCAGACCTGTTATAATAAAAATCCACTAACAACTTCTATTACTATGCACAGATCCTTTTTTCTAAGGAAAGCATGCTTTTGCAGAGGAATAAACAACCTATATTTTCACAATGAGTCCTCAGAATTTCTCTGTCTCAGGGAGTGATTAATACAACCACTCTGGGAATTTCTACCTCTCCATTCAAAGTAGTTTTCAATTTGATGGTGTTCCATTTGCCCATGTCTCCATGAAACATAGGTACCTATTAAAGTAATTCCTCAAAACAAGGTTTATATATAACAATACCCATATTTTCTCCTAGAACCCTAACTTGGGTCTTTCCACAAGGTCCTTATCAAATCCCTATAGTTTAGTAACTATTCTTTACAATAAAAGTGATCTTTTTTCTTCTAGCAGAAGTATTATGACATATTCACTTGTGGGTATAAGATTAGTGGAGCCCTCATTCCTGATCCCAAGTGAATTCCAGCTATTCCTACTTAGTTCCCAACTACCAGGTGATGCCCTTCCTGATTCACAATGAACTTACCCCAGAATTTCCTTCTACTGATAAGACACACTGATCTTTTCTCCCTTGACCTATCTCAGGACAGTGATAATGACACTGCCTAAATTAATCCAAATGTGATTTGTACACCACTACTTCACCCTTCATGTGCACATAAATCACACTTCCTTTTTAATCAGGTAGCAATTCTGTATGGTTTATGCCCCATCTAAATGTAGCATGGAAGGCATATATGGAAGGGCTTCCACTGAAGCTGATGAAGGCTTTTGAATAAAATATATTTCTGTGTGCTATTTTAATCTCATCATTGAAGATTTTTTGCTTTCTTCTCTTTCACATTTCTCTCTCATCAAAAGCAATACAAAATCATGCTTGTTAAAATGTGAGAAGGAAGCTTTGGTGAAAAGAAAGAGATGACCCTTTACTTATTCATTAAAAAAAAAAATCTGTCAGAGGTAAATTTTCAGACTAAAGCTGAGGAGATAAGGAAAAAGGGAATAAAAAATTATCAAAGAGAGAAAGAAAACTGAATTGATATTTTGAGGAAGTAAGTTATAAGGATACGTAAACCCACAGATAGAACTCACCCAGACAATTTTTAGAGATATAGAGTCAACTTACTATTTCATAGGACCTGTTTTACATGCAAAAACAAAAATAATTCCATCTAATATTTTGCAAACATCTGGGCTATAAGAGTGGGCCAGGCATGGCTGTTGGTTTCAGCCTATTGGTTTCAATGACTTATCCTTTATGTACTGTAATCAGTGTTTTCTCCGACATGACATGTGTGAAGCAGCGTTTCCTCTCCAACCCCATAGGGATGTGGAAGTGGTTCAGTTCCTGCAAAGAGCCTCTTGAACTGCACTGAAATCTGTGGCTAAGGGCTTCTGTGCTAACACTGAGCCCATGAAACACCAGAGTGGCTGTAGACTTCAGAAGCACTTGAATTTTGAAGAAAAAATTTCAAAAAACACTTTATATACTGATGGATTTTAATTTTTTTCTTTTTTTCTTCCTCCTGAATAATTCAGAATAACATTATAGTCAGGAAATTGTATGGAAAAATATATTCCTCACAACCTTTAATCTGCATTGCATGACCAGAGTAAAGACACAGGCTTGCAAACAAAGTAAATTTTGCTGGTGCATGGCAGCAGGAACAGTATTTAGTACAGCCTCATTTGATTGATGATCTAATTTAGATTTTAATTGCTCTCCAATCAATCAGAAAGATAGGAGAAATATAAAGGCTGCTGTGAAAAACGTTTGCCTCTTTCCTAGGATTTACTCAAGCAACTGTCTTGTGGGTCAGATTACTTGCCATGAGATTCCTCATCTTTACATTTTGGTCCAGTTTGAATTCCACTGTGAATACTTCCAGTGGTCACTGTTCATCTAGCTCCATCAGAACAAGAAGAGCTACAGTAATTTACAACAGCAAAGGACTTGGTCTAATAAAAATAAGAAACCTCCTGAATCAGGTAACTGGTAAAATCAATGAAGTTTTTCATAGTTCTGAGCTTAAAAATAGCTTGCATTTGACTTCTAACAAAAGTTACTTAGAGAATATTTTTTTCCTTTCAATTCAAAGCGTTGCCCCACCAAAAAACAACCTCTTGGGACACTGTATTTCCAAAAGCTTAATTTTATCTGAGAAGCACACATTTTTTTACAATCTTCTTTCAACATGGAAGAGTTCTTTGGGAAAAAAAAAATGTACAACCCTTTTTGAGATTCTTTCTGGATTTTATTTTTTATTTTGTATGATTTTATACTAGTAAAATAATTCAGCTTGACAAATATATATCTTCCTCTTTGGCTGGTCATTTGGGATGGCAATCCCACTGAGAAAATTACCCTGAATTATTTCATGGTAAAAAAATAAGCTTGGATTTTCTCTAAACCTTCTCCTCTTACTCTGATGTTTATGTATAGAAGGCAAATAACAGTGTTAAATAAATTTGCTAAAAACACCCAAACAACTGACTAGTTTTTATGATAACTACTGGCCTCTGCAGAGACTGCTGAGTTGTGCTGCACAGTTCTTAAATCTGTCATAACTGAAGGCTGATCTACTTTGGATTAACACATAAGGGTTGCCTCTTTCTCACAGTACATTTTCAATCCATTGCTCCTGAAACAATGTCTGTTTTGCCTGGTCACAGTGGCTTTCAAGCACACCTTGAAAATGAAGTGGCTGAAGAATGCAGTTCCTTTTTGCTTGTCGGTGGGCCATTCTACATACGATATTGATTTGTATTAATTTTCTCACTGCTTAATGAGCATTGAAAATTAAAATAATATCAGGTGGGATATCATTATCTTGGCTGTTCATTTACCCATGGTGGGGCATTTGCCAGCCCCTCTGAGTCCTCATCATACACTTCTATACTAGTGCTTTACATTTGCTGTTCTTGTTCATCCTTGCTCATCCTGGGAGATAGGATTGCCCACTGGCTCTGAATATTAGATCAGAGGCATTTATTCCTGAATTGCATACCTGTGAAAAAGCCTGAAAATCTGGTGCCATTTTGTTCTGGGTGCTCTACTGCTTTGCCCAGTGTGGGCTGACATATAAGCAGACTGTCCTGCCCCAAGAGGTTAGCAGATAATAGAGGTGTCTGAGATTATTGACCACTCTGCTAAACACTCTTCTGATTTAGAGAAAGTATATGGTCTTCAGACAGAAAAACTTCTTATCTCAAAGGGCTAAATACTCCTGAGGATTCAGTATTTTGAAACTAAATAAAATGACTGTTCAGAAATCAACTGGCTTTGTAGTGTACAGAATCTGTGGGATTAAGCAAGCTCTAAAACTGGAGTAAGAAAAAATTATGGGCCAGTTTCCTACCAATGGAACCCTGATGTAAAATGAAGTTAGAATAAATTAGCAAAGAGAAAAGTCTAAGAGACCTCTAAAATCTGCTCTGGAATTTTTTTCTGTGCTTAGAGGAGAAAGGCCTAGAGCCTGGACTTTTGAGCTCTGAAGGAAAGAGCATGAGGCACCCATAACCAGCTGGAGAGGGTAGAAATCGTCTTTTTTCTTTCACCAAGAAATAATTTAAAAAATTGTCAACATGATTTAATGAAAAACTCCTGGTAGGAAAAATTCTCACACTCCAGTAATCTCAGCATTCATCAAATGCTTGCAAAATGTAGCTTTTCTGCCTTCAGCAAACATGAAGGCTGGTGATATGTGAGTATCTGATGGGATAATTTGCAGAGGCATAATCTTGCCATGTGGTTGTGGTTGCATGCATAGAACATTTGTTTTGCTTGCACTAAATGCTGAAGGCTGGATGGCTCCAGAGGTAAAGTATGTCTAGTTTCCCAAAAAAGCTGAAAGCTGAGGAGGCCATTGGTGTTTCATTGGTTTTGTGTAATCAGCCCCAGCAGATTTCTGAGGCACATTAATAATCAGAAAACTGCTGAGCCTCTAGCTATGTTGACAGAGATGCAATTTGTTCCAGCCAAATTCCAGCTTGCAAAAGTGGTTTTGGTGTTGAATGCTTGTCTTTCGTTGCAGGCAAAAGGCACCTCTTCTTCAGCTCTTAAGTCCCAGTAGTAGCTGTGTGTGGGATCTCCTTTTAAATCCCATTTCAAAGAGAAGCAAGACGGAGAGCAAATAAACCATGGACAGCTTTGTAGCTTGCTTTCACCAAACTACCTCAGGCACCCAGGAGGCTCAAGCATGTACCTAATAATAGAACTTCGAACTCTAAACTGCAAGAACCTACTTGCTGTGCTAAAAGAAAATAACCTTTGAAGAAAAGAAGGGAATGAGTACCACAGAACCATCTTTACAAGTGAAGGATGTCTCCTATACACAGTTCTTCACAACTTTCCTCTCGAAATTCTGCAGGTCTAAACTTACACAAGGATTAGTACTATATATTCTGTGGAAAAATTTAATTTTACTTACTTGCCTTGCAACAGGTAAGGTAAAACTTGGGGTAGAACTGAGATTCAGCCAAACAGTGTGTAAATTAATGAGTGGTGGGATAAGCTGTTGTAAGAACAGTGGTTGGGATGAAAGCAACTTCTCCAGGTAGTCATATGGGACTGGAAAATACAAGGGAGAGGCAAACCATCCTCTTAAATTAGTACAGCTGTGGTATGGTAGTATATAGAGAGAAAAAAATATTAGCAAAGGGTTCATAAAAGACCAAATATTTTTGCTTTCTTTTCTCACCTGTAACATACCATAATTAACTATTTTTCTTATAATACAAACCTCAAACCTAGTGTTGGCCAACATTTTCTGTTTTTGAAGACACTCAGTGGGATGTTGCATGGTAAAAAACCTAGTACGGGTAAGAGTTTCCTCTGTAGGTGACCCTGAGGCATGTTCTCCCTTTAGCAACTGCAATGTAACCTACAGCTTCCAAGTTGGCATCTT
>VYZQ01005330.1:1703-18248 GCA_013400655.1 Mystacornis crossleyi | reverse complement strand
ACATTCGTTTCAGTGCTCTGCACTATAATTTTGTAAGCACTTCAGACCCAGCTTATTGTTCCAGTCCAACCAGCAGGATTTGCCTGTATAAACAGGTGAGGACTGCTTTCCTCATAAGAATGAGGAGAACTGAGCGTTACTCTAGTATCTATGGGGGAAACCTTAGTATTGATGAAGAACCCAAGCAGAAAACAAAACTAGGGCATGAATTCAAAACAAATCCAAACTCATCTGGGTTCAGCTTTAGCCAGATCATCCGTGAGCTGACCTTTCATGTGCTCTAGGCCATTTTGCTAGCAAGTCTGGAGTTGCACACGGTCTAGGATGAGACGTATCACCCAGCATGAACAATCTGCCCATCTCAGCTACTGGCTGTATATAAATTCTGAAAAGGAACAAAGAAAACCAACACTGACTCCAAGTCTGGGAGGCTACACACTGGAAGTACAGAACCTAGTTACTGTTCTTCTATGAAGAACCTAAACAATATACCTTATGGCCCTCCTCCCCAAGACACAGAATTTTCTTCAAGCAATGCATCAGTACTTTCATGGTCAAGAGTACACTGAAATGATATCAAAGATTAAAATTTAATTTTAAAAATGCTGTTAGTAGCATCTAAGGAGAGCTTTCAGTTTCACTGTTCTTTCAGTAATATGGCCAGAGCTTTAAAGGTACCCTACCTAGAACTATTACTGAAGAATGTCATTTTATTCTACTGCTAACTCAGCTGCTCAAAAACCACTGCTTGTGGAACAGGAATAGAAGGACAGGAACAAATCTCTGCTACTCTGTTTCTCCTGACCATCTTTCCAAGCATCCAAATTTCAAGTAAGATTCTGCAGGAGAATAAGAGGTGATTCAATTTCAAAGTGTAAGTACCATAGCATTATACTTGCCACATACTAAACGAATTTTGCTTATTCTGAGCAGCACTGAAAATTTTCTTCTTTTTTACAAGATTTCTTAGTGCCAAGGAGTTAAATAATGCAATTTCAACCATGATGAATTATTAGAGCTTATTACCAAGTCTACAACTTGCTCTTAGCAAATGTCACGGAGCAAAGAAATTAAGGTACTGAATTTAGAAAATTAGAAAATTTTGTCTGTTTTGCAGACAAAACATTTGCCTTTCTAAAAAGAAAAGGCTCTGTTCTTGTTTAAAGTAAATTTAGAAGACACATTTTTCTACCAAATAGTAGACAGTAAAAATCACAAATTCTTCTTACTGTTTTATTCCTTTATTCTACAGCTACCAATGAAGCATACACAATTTTACAGGGCTTCTTGTTCTTTCTTTCCTTCACATGCCTTGTCACTTTGTTACACATGTACAAACTACAGAAGAGAAGTTCTAAATAGGTCCCAATATAAAAGTACTTACTAAGAAAAACTCAAAGCTATCGTGTAAAAGTTCCACATTTATCTGATGAAGACATTCCAAATAGAAGTGCTGATAGCCACAGGAAGGAATGACAAATCATGTTATTCACTACAGGATGGAGTCAGCTGGCCAAATCTCCAATCATCTTTGAACAGTCTGGTCCCCCATCATCAGATTCAGTGAAGAGATGATATTTACTCTATACTGAATTTAATAATGAATGGTCAAAGTGGTGATCATTTTACCAGAGGGATGAAATACTGATTCTGTGGTTGAAAAAATGCTCTCACATATGAAAAAATTTGCACAAAGCTTGAGTTTCTTTGCATGAAACACTGGTTTAGTAAAAAGAAAACAAAACAAAACAGACACCACCAAACAAAATCACAGCCCCTCCACCCTCTAGTACACACAATAATCATTTTCCTTTAAACTGAAATTTACTACAAGATTTAACACTTTTATCTACTACTTTTCCAAATTTTCTAATTAATAGGGTGCCTTACTAGTTTTTCTAAGCACTTTACCATTAATTATTCCTACCATGAACTGCTAGCAATAATTTGCCAGAAAATTTGAAATCGAGGTCCGAGTTTTAACTTCATTCTCCTCTTTAATGAGAATTAATTATTATCTACAGTCATCTTCCAAATAAACATAGTTTTTCCTCTTTCAGTCAGGTTTTAGTTTGAGCTAACAATGTCTAAGAAGGTTTTTTGTTTTTACTTGTATCACATTGTTAAACAGTCTTCCTTTCCATTTTTTTCCATGGTACCTAATTGACATGAAAGGAAATTTACTGGTGTATGACCACTGGGAGTATTAAATATCAATACCATTGCCATTCCAGCAGTTATCATGGTCTGATTATTATTTTTTAATAATTAAAAACAAGCAAGCACACAGAAATATTCATTTAAATAGCATCTCTTCTCTTTTTTCTATCAGTTGTCTTTATCCGTATGCTGGTACACAGACACTTACAAATGAATATCTGTGGAACCAACTGGTCTTTGCAGCTCAGTTGCAGCAAGGATGTTTCTACACAATCAGAGAGAGTAGTTTTGCCCTCCTGAACTTGTGACAGGCAAAGGGAATTCACAGCTGCAGGGAGCTAAATACAGCTTTTCTTACCTCAGTCAGAAACACTCTCTTCTAAACAGTCTGACTGAACATTACCATGCCAACAAATTACAGGTAACTCTATTCCAAAATGAAAGATCAGTTATTGTGGCTGCAGTTTCAAGGTTTGCTTTGCAGTCCCAAGTCCACAGCACAGCTGTGGGCACTTTGGGATTGGAAAATATAACTGAAAAGTAAAAGTTAAGAAGACTAGGTTTCAAGCCCAGTATCCTGATCTGGCTCACAGCAAATGGGCTGAAGAGAACACTTTCATCACTGTTTTTCAGAGTCCTTACTCTATTCTTATTACCTTTAATCTCTAGGACTCGCAAATCAACATAAATTAAGCCTCCTGAAAAATAAGTATAGTTTTAGGACTCTCCGGTATCATCAAGTGTGCCCTGACACTCCTTTCCTAAATAGAAGTAGCCAGTATTATCTGATGGCATTTCATATACAGGTCAGAGTAACAGAACCAGAGGTGAAAACCAGAAAAAGTACCTTTCTGCTGTGCTGAAATACTGTGGTCCTCTGACATTCTGTTTTTTTGAAAATATATCTGGGAACAAAGCTTGTGGAGCTGCACGCATATATCATCAGTCTAAGAATAGATTTTGTACTGAGAGAAATTAAGTCTTAGTGATTTCAGACAGCTTCAAGATTAAGGAGATAAAATTTGAGGTCACAATTTTGGATTTCATCACTAAATGTCTGCATGAATCCTGCTTTAAGAATTTTAATCCTTTGTAATGTCTGGTCTCTGATCCTGTAAGCCTTGCCAAGAACTGGCAAACTTGTGCCAGTGAAAGATAGTCCTTTTTGCCACCTTTCTAATCAGAAGAGCAAAGCATTTTTGTTAAAGTAATTCAGGCAAAGAGTCAGCAGAATGCCAGGCAAAGAGTCAGCAGAATGCAAATAGAGAAGGGAGACAGAAAATAAATGTGTCTGGGGAAGGAAAAGGAGACACAAGAGAGGAAGGAATCCCTATTTCACAATCAAATTTTCCGTTCTGAAGTTCAGCTGTAGAAATACCTCTCTGATTTATTTTGGTCAGGTCATCTTCAGAATGAGGTTGACAAAGATCTACTGGTCGTGATGATCAGAGATGTGTAGAGCAGCAGCTAGAAAGGCGAAAGGCAAAAGGCACTGCCTTCAGCTCACCCATCTCGGCAGCATGGTTATCAGCCGAAGATCTACACAAGGTAGAAAGCCTGTTACATGTTCCTCAGTTTGTCACACGAGTTTTGATATGTGTATGAGTAGTTCTTACTTATCTGATATAATCCTAAATACAAAGCTCTGAATGAGGAGATTTAGCCCATGCTTAAATTGTTACTGAATATTAACATTTCTCCATCAAACTGAGTTGGATCTTTTTTTCCTAGGAGAACTCACTAAGCTTACACATATTTCTGAGCATCTGAGCACATTTCTACCACAGAGTAACATTAGCTGGTACACAGCACTACTTTGGAGTCGCTACAGTTCATGCTTCACCTTCTTAAATATCTTTCCCAGGGTAAACACAGGGGCAAATAATAAAAACAAGACCTGCTCATTATAAAGTCCGTTGGAAGATGGCAAGATTCCATAGAAAGAAAGGAACAAGGCATTGAAGGAAAAAAAAAGATTTTCACTTTTTACTAGGTTGTGACTAATGCAAAGCAGAGTATGGAAGTCTGGTTAGAGCTCTGCTGGGAGTTAAGTGGGTAGTATTTTGGGGTTTGACCTGATAAATGGCTGAAAGAAGATATAGCAAACTACAAAAAAAAAGGTGCTGGTTCATTTGAGACCATTTTTATAACTGCACTAGCAGGGAGTTCAGGAAATAACCATTTTGCATGTGAGTAAAAAACTCTCAGGCAGATTTAATCAATTTGAGCACCTCAGGAAGTAGCTCTGGGCTCTAGTTGAGTTGATGAGACCACTTATCTTTCTGAAATGGTGTCTTCCAGTCTTTATAGACTAAATTCCATTCACCCTTTCTCCAGCAGCTGTGCTAAACCTCAAGGGCCTTTTCTTAGCCATGTCTTTCATTTGGAGCTGCTGTTTTAAATTGTGTACTCTACCTACACAGCTTAGGACTTCTCCAGACCATAATGCTGCTTAACGTAATGCAATGCGATGAAAATGTCAGCTTGAATCACTGCTAAAAACAAATGACACTTTTTTGGGGCAATTAGGAATTAGAAATGGTAAATAAATATTCTGCTGTCAGCATGTCTCTGAATCAGGCAGCTCAACAGTCTGGCCTTTCCCTGCTGGTGTACTCTGAACAGCAACAATTTTGCATTAACATTTTAATAACGCTAGCAAATATTATCAAGGGGACAAGGACTCTGAAACAGTAAATATTCAGTCTCATGAAAGATGTTATTCTTGGAAAAAACAAGATAAATATCATGCATCTACATGGTGAAATCAAAACAATGTGGTCTGAAAAACTATTTAGGTGATTTAAATTGTATTTCTCTTGCCAAAGGAAAATTTAGTTAGTTACTGGACTTCATTGCAATGTTTTACTAGCAGTAGATTCATATTAATGGCTGTTTTTAACATTGTTTAAGCAGTTAGAATCATCTAATAGTATGAAAAGCATATATAAATTGGTCACAGGTTTGCAGCTTACTGTCAGAATGTACATCTAAACTCTGAGTTATACTTGCAGAATTTGTAATTCATCACTGATTTAAATAAATGGTTTAAATCACCGAGACTCAGCGAAAACTATTTATTGTGATTAAAAACTACATTTTCAGACTGGAACTGTCATTCATTAAAATAATTGACTGAATTTTAACCACCTATGATGAGGAATGTATGGTTTCTACAACCATCCTTGGATCCCAGAGGACTTCAAGAGGGAAAATGGTCTCATCAGTCATGACTGTTTCACAATACAAAATAAAATGTTTCAAACTACCTTCACAAAGTTTACTTCTCAAAGTAATTTTCAGACATAGCTAAAATTTGTGAAAGATTGCCCACTGGGAAGAGAAGAAGGTTCAATAGACCCGCCACAGGACACAGCTGAGCCCACAAGAGAAGCTAGTGGCATTTCTCTGAAACCGTATTTTTAAAAGGGCAGAAAACACCTCACAGGCAGTGGTGGAGGGTAGATAAGAGTGAAACACAGCAATGGGAATACCAAGACCAGAAGTAGAAGGTGCTCCGTGGTGAAGTAGATACTCCTGAATAACTGCAGCCCTTGAAGAGACAAAGCCAGAGCAGAGGAAAAATGGGAGGGGCAAGGAGCAAGAGAGGAACCATGGTCTCCTGATGTACCCACCCACTCCCCACATTCCTGCACCTGGTGGGAGAGTAAAGGATTCTGGAGTGATGGAGTGAGGGGGAGTCTGGAAAAGGGGGAAGGAAGGTATTAGTTTAATGTTTGCTGTTTCATTTCCTTCTACCCAAAGCAATAATTTGATATCTATTTTAATTTGCAATAAGCTAATTTTCCCAAGGTCTACTCGGTTTTGTCTGTGATGGTAACTGCAAGGGATCTTGGCCCAGGAGGTTTCTCACCCCTTTTCTTCCTATTTTCTCTCTTCTCTTCTGGGTGAAGAGGAGAAAGTGAAAAAGCAGCTGGGTAGAAGTTTAGCTGCTGGCCAAGGCTAACCCATAACAGACATAATAATTTTTTCCAGAAGCACTAGAAACAGAGGGGGTCATTTTACCTGTCATCTAAGAATAACCAGATAGTTTAACAAAAGAAAAACATTTCAAAGAGGCTTACTAGCATTTCCACTATACAACAGAAATAGCATGTCAGGAAGGCTGATATGCAGCTCAATAACAAAGGCTGGCCATGCTACAATGACAAAAGCCATCATTTTCCAAAACTATATCCTCACAGCTTGATTCACTTGTGTAAAAGTCCCAGTGCATAAATTTCCGTTTTATTTTGTTTCCAGCTTCAGTCTCCTAAAAATTCCTAACAGAAATACGGGAACAATCTGCTAAAGTCAGATGTCTCTGTAATGAGATTGTAGCAATTCTCTTAAGTTCCCATTTCTAGATGTACATCATGTTCTTCTTTCTACCTCAGAAAGAGCAAGATTGTTATTCTAACACAGCCCAAAGAAAAGCTAGTACGCATACCAAATTCCCTCTGGATGGCACTCTGGCTTAGAAACATCTTTTGCTGGCCAGAGGGCAATTCAGTAAAAGTATGACTCAGCCATCCTGTCTGCTACATAGAGGCAGTCCCAAGCAGCTTTAACCTACTTGACAAACAGGTCATCTACTATTGAATTAAAAATTTAATTGCTAAGGCATTTTCAGTAGAATTTCACATACTATCTTGCCGAAGAGAAACCTCAACAGCAGTTGAGATCCTTTCCCTTCAGGTCTCTGTTTAATGAACTTCTTTGCACTTCCAAAGGTTGAAACAACCTATAATATGATCCAGACTCAGTGTAAAGCAGCTTGTAATCTTCAGGAGGACTGTACACAAGATTATCCAAACACCGTAGTTTCAATTGTAAAGGAAGTCTTCCTTAATAATTATGTTCTATTTCCACACTTTTAGTTGTCTGTTTGTGAACCACAGAATTTTTAAAAAATCATCTAGCACATACAAAAAGACTGCAATTCAATTTAAGTTCAAAATAAACTCCATAAGGTCCAAAACAGTTCTTCCTGACTCTATTTCTTATCTTCTGTTCAAGCCATAGACTTAAGCCAGTTGATGGTTTCATTCAAGAGATACAGAGTGGATTGCACTTTCTAATTAGTTTTACAGATGTTCTTGCACCAGGCTTAGGCTAAATCAGTGTCTGGAAGCACAGCTCTAAACAAAAACTGGTACTTTTTGGTGAGCTTAGTTCTCCACAGAGGCACAAGTCATTTCATCCAGCCAAGGTCAACAGACTACATTCACCATTAAACCATGTCCTTAAGTACCACGTCTACACATTTTTAAATGCTTTCAGGAATGGTGACTTGACCTCTTCCCTGGGCAGATTGTTCCAATGCTTGACAAACAACCTCTCTATGAAAAGGTTTTTCCTAATATCCAATCTAAATCTCCCCTGCTGCAACCTGAGACCATTTTGTCGTCCTCTTGTTATATGGAAGAACTGGCTGCCCCCTACCTGTCTACAATCTCCTTCCAGGCAGTTGTAGCGAGTGATAAGGTTCCCCCGAGCCTCCCTTTCTCCAGGCTAAATACCCCCAGCTCCCTCAGCCCTCCTCACAAGACTTTGTGCTCCAATCCTTTCACCAGCGTTTGCCTTTCTCTGGACCCAATCCATCACCTCAGTGTCCTTTTTGTACTGACAGACCCAGAAATGGACACAGGATTTGAGGTGTGGCTTAACCAGTACTGAATACAGAATCACTGCCCTGGTCCTGCTGGCCACACTATTGCTGATTCAGGCCAGGATGCCCTTGGCCTTCCTGGCCACCCGGGCACACACTGGCTCATGTTCAGCAGCTGCTGACTGACCACATCCTTTTCCATTGGCCAGCTTTCCAGCTACTCTTCCTACAGCCTGTCGCACTGCTTGAGGTTGTAAACCAAGTGTAGGACCAGGCACCTGGCCTTCCTGAACCTCATACCATTGGCCTTGGTCCATCAATCCAGCTTGTCAAGATCCCTCTCTAGAGCCCTGACGCTGGTAGCAGGCTGCCCGCCGTCTGCACAGCGCCCAGCTGCCAGAGGTGTCCCTGGGGATGGGACCTGCTGCAGTACCGCAGACGGAGCTCCCCCAGTGCAGTGTAGCCACCAATGCCAGCTCCCCCGACAGGAGCAGGCTGCAAACTGAGGTCAAAGGAGCGCTGGAAAAGGTAAAGGATGAGAGAGCTGCTCTCTGTGTGTTTCGGATCCTTTATTATCGGCGAAGCATATGAGCAGAAGAGCAAAGAACAAAGGCTATTTTCGTATGGGATTGAAAAGGGGTGGAATAAAGGATTATAACCAGTCAGGTTCTGTAAATTGTGGGGTGACAGGGGAAAACAGCCAATGTGAAAAACTCAGGGGAGGGTTCTATTCAAATTAACAAATAGGGTACCGAATACAACAGAACTTTCCAGAAATCATACATATTCCATAAGGGATATGCATAAACATAAGAGCATTCATAAAACTGGGTGGGGAAATCTTTAACCTATGACAGAAAAATATGCAAAACGCATGTTCCTGGGGGAACATGGGGACTTGCTCTGACCCGAAAGTTAGACTGCAGTGCCCTGGGTGCTTGATCACCAGGAATTCACTANGACCCAAAGTTAGACTCCAGTGCCCTGGGTGCTTGATCACCAGGAATTCACTAGTGTGGGCATTGCAGCTACTGCCACACGCACTGCAACGGAGCCCTGGGAAACACCACTGGTGAACCACTGCCAACTGGATTTAACTTTATTCACCATCACTCAGTGTGGTACATCATCTGAGGATGCACTGAAAGATATAGAGTCTTCCTCTGATATTTAAAGTTTTGTTCATCTCCTCCAGTGCTTGGATCTCACCTTTCTGCTTTCTATTGCTTCCCCTTTCTAGGGAAATGCCCCTGTAGAAGGAAACTGTGAAGAGCCTATTCTTGGAAAGCTTTGTCTGGGTAGAAAGAAGGAGCAAGGAGGACCCCTCAGCTTCCATCTCCCAGTGAAGGTGGCTCCAGGTAAAACATGGCCTTCATACAGTTTTTCCCCAAGGGGATAATGGCTATTAGAATGCAGTTTTGGATTACCTCACAGGCAACTATAATTTCCCTGCTGGATTATGAATCATGAACTAGTGGTTTATTTTCAGGCTATATTATCAGCTAATTATTATTTCTCAGGCAGGCAATAATCCGTTTCATGAGGGAAAGCCTTCAAAGGGAATATTTTTAATTGAGAACACAAAAAGTTTAGAAATACAAAACAAATAAAGGTTAATCTCAGCTTGGTGCAAGCTTTCTGTCTTCTCTATGCTGTCCAGAGCCTCAAGGGGTGGGAAAGGCCTCGAATACAGAGATTTTCATTTACTCTTCTGCTGTAGTCCATTTAAAATGTACAGTTGTGAATCTGTCTGATTGGTATTTTAAGAGCAGCAGTCTGAAAGTGAAATAGTGACAGGCAAGATAGAACACTAAGAGAAGAAACAGCAGTGCTGGTAATACTGAGGCAAACTCATAAGTAAAAACACAGCTTTTCCCGGAGAAAAGAAAAATACATGATTTTGTGTTCCCTGATAGCACTGGCCAGGAGATATTCTGCCAAATTAACTCTACAAATTTTTCAACAAGCAAGAAGCATATACATATTCTCTCAGATACTCATTTTTGATTTCATTCTGAAGTACTGTACCAACTAGCCCTGAAAAAAGCCAATATGTACCGTGTGGCTGGTGCGGGGGAAGAAAGATAATACTCTCCTTCCTGCTTGTGAGCCATTAGTCTCTAAGCAGACAGCACCACTGCTTTTCCTACAGAAGACAGGAGACTGGAGCAATAATGGTAAGACTGCCTGTTGGGTTTTAAAGCTTTCTCTTTCCCTGCTGCATTAAGCAGAGATGTTGGAAAGACTCACACTAAGCAGAGCAGCTATCACTGAGGCTGTGTATGCAGCATGGGGCAGATATGCCTGCAGCACACCACCAGCCTTGGCCTGGACCTCTGGGACCAGGTGGATGGTCCACCTGGGCCTCCTGCCCACAGAAATCACCAGATAAGTGAAGAGTTTTTTTGGTTCCTGTCCCAGTCTCCCTTCTTTGTCTCACCACAGAACTTAGTCAGGATGCAACTACACCCAGCTCTGGGAAAGAAGTATTAGCATAGCTTTACCAAGGATCACGACACTCAGGAAAGCACATCTCAACAGAGCATGGCAATCTTAATAATGCCAGTGGGTACTGAGGAACTCACATCAGTTCCTCTAACCACTCCAGATTTTACTTTGAACTCATCTGTTTTTTCTCTCATTGTCATGCTCTGAGAAGCAAGGATCAAATCAGATTGTGCAGGTGCCTTTTTTGTTTGCAAAAAAATGAGAATTCCAAGATTTAAATTTGATTTTAGTGGTATGCCATAATTTCTTGGTCCAGTCCTGCCTGTTTATCTATATTTGAACTTTATTTGTGTGCCTGAAATGTTGAGCTCTTTATCTACCTTGCTGGTAGTTCAAAACACAATGCAAGCCTCACTGTATAGATTGATAGAGTTTTTTGAGTATTAGTTCAGCTGCTGCACCTGAGTTTTCCCAAAGGGAAAAGTGATGGTAGGGAGAGGAAGAGGAGACAAGAAAGAACAAAATCATGAAAATCTCTAATGCAAGTGAGAGATGGGAAGCAATGGTATCACCTGATGCTAGACCCTGCTGGAATAATGGACTGAAGGTAAGAAAAATACTTATAAAGTCAAAATAGAAACCAATAAAGGAAAAAACCCATGAAAAATAATGTGAAAACATTACAAACTTTTACTGTTAAATTTTAACTAAGCATCAGAAACTGAATTGTAGCAGGTGCCCCTAACCCCTCAAATGGTGCATTTTAGCAATGTAGGCTGTGCTACCATAGTGGACTGTCAATCACCTACATGTCTTTTAAAGTCATTAATTATTTTATGACTTCTAGTTGTTTAATTAAGTAGTTGTAAACATCAATAGTTGTTTAGAAAAACGGAACTGTATCAGTGAATAAAGAATCTGTGCTAGTTAAACACAGTGGTATAAATATTCTCTAAACAGTGCTTGTAACAGAATAAACATGTCTCTAGCACAGAGTTCATGGAGAAATATGCATTCAGCATTAGCAAACCTATCTTCTAATCTGAAGGAGTTAGCTAAGAATATTTCTGTTGTGTGTTCCCTCCAACAAAATTAAAGGCTAGAATCACAGCATGGTTAGGGTTGGAAAGGACCATAAAGATCATCTAGTTTTAACCTTCTGAAGTAGGCAGGGACTCCTTTAACTAGACCAGGCTGCTCAGGGCCCCATTTAGCCTGGTTTTGAACACTTAGAGGGATGGGGTATCCAATATCTCTCTCAGCAGCCTGTTCCAGTCCCTCACCACCCTCTGAGTAAAGAATTTCATCCTAACATCCAAACTAAATCTGCGCTCTTTCAGTTTAAAACCACTGCCCTTATCCTGTCACTATTTTCCCATGCAAGAAATTGTTCTCCCTTTTTTTATTAAGCCCCCTTTAAGTACTGGGATGTTGCAATAAGTGGAAATTACACCGATGTTCTCCATCAAGTTCTGAGAATAATGTCCATCAAAGTGTCTCCTGCCCTGTTTCCTAAGGCAGCAATGGGATGGTACTGGCTCTATGCTAAACAGAGATATTAAGAAGTTTGCTCCTGCAGAGGAGCAAACTGAAATGCTTCAGGACATAAAGGCTGCAGGGTTGTCACTAAAATATATAAAAACAAACTCACAGAGAGAAAAAAGTCAAACATGCAATTAAAGCCAATGCCCAAAGCTAAGGCAGCTATGGAAGGGGTCACCAACAGAGACACTGCAATGTAATCTAACAGGTCAGAGCTTCAGTGTACCCATCAGGAATATTATTACCGCACGGACAAGAACTATGACCCAAAGCATGCACACTCACACACACACACAGAGGCTTCTCATTCCAGGGCTCCCAGAAGATCTGATGGCATCACCCAAATGGCTGAAGAATCACTCTGGGATATCCAGTAGATATCCAGTGAGCTGCTCAGAAGAGCTGGGCAGGGGAAGCCTCTTTGGGTGCCCAGGATCACCTTCCCCTCACAGGGGTCCTCCTCTAAGGGACACAACAGCGCATTGTGTTGAGGTGGGACACATGACCATACATGGCAATGGTCCAGAAACGCAACTTCTAATATCTTCACAGCTTCCAAGTTTTTGCAAGTTCCTGACTGCTGCCTTTGTTACAGGGCACTGCTTCTGACAGCGAGGGCACCAGTCATGTCTGCCTGCACGCTTCTGGCCCTGCTGCCCAGTTATTGACCGCTAATCCTTGGCAGTCTGTAGGACACGTCAGCTTTGATGTATCACTTCCCTTAATGTGTTTTTTGGAATGCTGTGGCGATAACACACTCACATTTATCTTCATTGTTGCTGCTGGGAAATGTGAAGGTTGACTCCAACAAGATTTTCCCATTTAGTAAATAATTATGTTAGAATTTTAAAGGATATTGGGTTATCAGAAGGCAGCAACAAATCTCTAGCCCCAAAAATGCTACATGGTGAAAATATTTTAGCGAATTATATTTCAAAGCCCTTTTGCGTGTTGCTGTAGAAATTCCAAATGTAGGGAATGAAACTCATTTCTCAGCAGAGATGACTCTGTTGTTAAGCCAGAAATGTATGTACTCAGCGCAACTGACTGCATGGAATAAGTAGGAGCTTCTGATGGGAACAGTACTGGATGCTCATTGACAGTACAAATGATGACCATGTGAGCTCACTGTGACTTTACTGTGTGCTGAGAAGGCTGTAATTCCAAACCCAACACTTGGATGTAAAACACGGCTGATACTTCTCAGTCACATCAGAACATGCAGGTCTTACTTATAAAATAATTTTGGTCCTAAAGCTGCAGCTGTAAATCAGTTTTATTGATTGCAGAGGAGCAATGCTTCTTTACACTGAGACTCTGGTCCTGTCAACTTTTAAATAAAATTAGATCAGCAGTCTCACTACAGCAACTAAACTTTGCTATTAACTGTATTTATTGGCTGACAGATTTTTTTCCCCACTCATTCAAACCTCAGGCACTGATGAGCTGTACTTGTGACTGCACCTTAATTTACTGCAACTATGAAGGTCTTAGAGTCTTCCAATACTGCCTGTAGGACCAACTACAAATAAGCCTATTATTAAGATAGCATGCTTTTTTATCAGCAACAGACCCAAAACAGGCAACAGATAAGCAGGATAAAGTTGCTCTTGTATATTATCATTAATAACAACAGAAAGATATCAGAGTTCTTAGTTTCACACTCCTTTCCAGAGAGTTTTCAGGTTCAGAATTTATTAGCCTGATCGCTCTGCTCCTTGTTACTTCTTGAGAGGAACCCTAATTGCTAAATTCTGAGGATTTGTCTTCATTAATTACTGATTTATTTACCTTAGGAAAGTTCCAGGCACAGAAATATCACCCATCTGCTTCTGACTAAAAGTCAGTATACTTTTGACTAAAGAGATGCATATATTTCCTTCTCAGAATTGAAGTTCAAAAATATCATTTGTTCTAGTTTTCTGACAAGTCTTTTACAGGAAAAGCCGAGTACTTTGCACTCATTAATTTGGTGTTAATTTTAACAGCTTTATGGGTATTATTACTGACATCTTGGAGACAGAAACTGAGACACACAAAATTATTTATCTCAAATAAACCAGAATATATTTGAGTCTTACACATTCAGTGTCAGTATAGGAAAAGGACAACTTTAAATTCCAAGTCTTAAGGCTCATATCTAACCTTTGGTTCATGATATGAGCAGAGACTCCAGTGCTTCTTGTACAGGTCTCTATGGAAAATGATAATTAGGAGCAGGGAAATAAGGTTAGTGCTGAGGTGTTGGTGCCCCCTTTTCTTTAGGTACTGCTGGCAGGAAGCTTAGGAAAGTATTGGAACTTTTGCCAGGTTATCCATCCAAACATGTCATAAGGAATCCCCAACATTCAGGAACCCAACCACCTTTGGAGGCTCTGCTGCTGAGAGCCCACTAACCTCAACAACAGGACCACGTAATAAACACCCCAAACAAAAATCATTCTCAAGGATGTTTGGTCCTTTTTGTCTTATGACATCCTTAAGAGAGTATTAAGAAAGATCTGCTGCTTATTTTATATTTCCTATCAGACGACTTACACCAGACAAAAGTCTCTGAGGTGTTCTTCACACAGCAGGAGTCTGATACATTGCATTTTCTGACTGCTGGTGGCGTGTGAGGAAACGCCTCATTTCTTATACCAGATTCACTTTCACAGTTATCATCTCTCACCCTCCACAGTTCTCACTGTGAATGTGTGAATTAACCCAGCAATAACAGAAAATGAAAAAAGAAAGGTGCAGAAATGGGTAAAAGGATGGACAGTACAGTGGAAGTTTAGGAAATACCAGTGATTTATAATGCAAGAAAAAGAACTGAGAAACAGATTTCCTGAGGAAAGTTATGAGCACATGGTAGCCAATGCTTGAAACAAGGAGAAGGGATGAAGAAACCTGAAGTGTTTCTTACGGGACAGAACACGCGAGAAAACAGGAGAGTAGCACCTTACCTGACACGATCCATCAGGGACTGGCCACTGATCATGAAAAGGTTCAGTTGCCACTATGTACCTAACATTAGCTGGTCAGGGCTGAAAGCTGTGACCGTGTGCTGGCCGCTCACTGGCCTGTGTGGAATGACTTCAGTGCTCACAGTCCCCCTCCCAAAAGTGAAGTGAGAGCACCACCAATGCCAGCCTTACCAAGAGAAGCTCTGTTGGCAATCTCAGGGCATGTGGACTGGGTTACTCCCTCACAAAAACCCACTGTGCAGGACCTCAGGGTATGAGAGGGAATGCAGAGAGCTTTACCTACTACTTTGAAAAGTAGTAGCAGTCGCTTCTTTTGAATAGGATTTTTTAATATCCATAGGTTTCATTTTCACACTTTGAGTTCCTAATGCACTCTTTAGAAGACCTCTTCAATTTCTGCTGCAGATATTATTAGCAAATAATAAAATTGGATATTACAAAGAAATAGTTATTTATTATGGCATTTTTTTACTAATTCTTACAAAGTGAAAGGTAATTTTAGATATTAATAAGATGAAGTAGTTGAGAACCATTAAAAATTGACTTCTTTGTTCTGGCTCTGCACTGACATTTAGTAATTCCGGTCAGCAAGGCTTGTGTCACCCGAAGTCATAGTAGTCTCTCAGTTTGGTAGAAAATAATAAACTTTGGCTTGTCCATGAGAAATTAAGTCATTTTAGCTCCTTACAGCCACGTATAGCTGAAATTCACCCTATTGACAATAATAATGAAAAATGTTTACCTTAAAAATACAGATGACAGATTTTACTTTGTACATAAAATCTTTGCCTAATTCCTTCATTCATCAACAGTACTGTGGAAGCTAGAGATTTGACCTAAAAAGCCATTCAAAACATTTTGCACTCACAGGTTTTGTGGTATGAAATACCACAGTTCTTTTTACTGTATGTACAATGGACAGGACATCAACAATCTGTGAATTGTCTGTGAATTTCAACCTGAAAGATATTAATAATTTAAGTAACATCTGTCAAGACATTATATCTGAGGTAGTTACCAGGCAAAAAAGAACATACAGTGCTAAAGAGAATGTAGGTAGTGCTGGGATCCCTAAATTTAATCTGAAAAGGATGTGTAAGAGGCTGCAGAAATCTGCGGCATTTTCCAGAACTGCCATAGACTTTAAACTTCTTTGACTCCTCTCCCAGGGTTTTTAAGTTGACTGAATCCCTCTTTCATCACCTTTCCAGTCAGTTTAGAATGCATTAAAAACATTTTCTGGGACTGATGACATGAGGAAGATGACACTTACAGGCAGATCCCCTGCTGGGACGGTAAGGTCAGAGAACAGAATGTATTTGAGGAAAATAATGAGGAGTGATTTCCCCCTGGATATTTGCTTCAGCATGAACCCTGCTCCTTGACCTGAAGTACATCTAATAGAGCATTACAACTTTCCCTGAAATGCCAGGACAAAGAAGGGGGAGCCACACATCACGGCCATGAGGGATTCTGGAAGGGGAAAGAGAGTGGTATTAGCAAAGCACCAGTGCTGGTGGAAGTGCAAGGGTTGTGGGGGAGAGAAGGACAGCTCCTCTTGGCAGTTACAAGCAGAACTTATTTATTAGCTATAAAACTGGTCCCAAACAAAATGTCTGATAAAAGCATAATTTTAGCTAAATTTAGAGCTTTATTTCTATGGCATGACTGGTGTTGTTTTTACATTATTATCAAAGGAAGGAAAGAGGAGGGAAAAGGAAGGGGGGGAGAAGGAAAAAATTTTAAGGAAATAAAGGATTGTTGTATATCAGAGCAGTGAATAAAACTATTTTCACCCGAATAACCATTTTCGTC
>VYZQ01005328.1:580-29374 GCA_013400655.1 Mystacornis crossleyi | reverse complement strand
ATAAATTCTGATTTGTTTAACGAGAGATTAAACCCAGATGTGAAGCAAACAGCCTTAAGAAGAAAAAGGCAGGAGCTGACATCGGTTAAACCTTTGTAAAATTCCATGACGTCAAGCAGATGATTAGAATTTCAGTCAGGAGAAAGACCTCCAGCATGTATGGATTTCCTTTGTGTTCTCTTGCAGTGCAATCATGACTTCTGGTGCAAAGTAATCAAAGAATTAGGTATAAAGAAAACATCTCTTTTCAGTATTTTGTAGAAATAGGTCTTTATACAGTGTTTAGCTCACACTTAATAAGCAAAATTAAATAAACAACTCTTCAGCAATTTATGCTGGAGCCAAAACTGGGTCTGAGCACTTCTGAGATAATGGCAGAAATAAGAAAATGTGTATAAATAAAAGTATCATTGAGTGTGAGTCTGAACACTGTTTTTATATCACAAGTACTTTTACTGGTAAATATAAGTATTTGGGTTTAGTAGCTGATTAAATTTAGTATGTTCGCTTCAAAACACACAAAGCACCAGGATTTGTTTTGACCTCACTTCTACAGTTTGGGAATCACAGTTCAACTATTATTTACTTACATTTATTAAAACAGAAACTGGGGCAAAATGGGAAAGACATTTGTGTTTTGAGCTCCACAGTTCACATTGTGATTTGTGAAATTGGTCTGAGCCTTGGATTTTGGCCTGCTCTAGATGTGGAGTTTTTGTAAATCTCCTGATTCATTTCCTCTAGTGTCCCAGAAGCAGACCAAGAATGATTTTGAAGCACCTATTTTTTTATTGTTTGCATAATACAGCATTGCTCAAAAAATCTCAGTTACTGATTAAGGTTGTGTAGCAGACTTCAGTGTGGCATTAAGTTTGATAATCATATAAATATAAGAAATTGTACTCATGGGCCTAGTCACAGGGTCAGAAAATACAAGTGTAGAAGAAAATTCTGTTCTCTCCAAAGGATTATATTTTCAAATTTCCCAATGATCTCTCTGCAATCTGGACTCCTTATAGCATTGGTCTCACAAAAACTGAGGGTTTGTTAACAGGTTTCTGGAAGGATAAGCCCTACAGATATATGAGAAGCCCTGAAAGATTCAGGTTGTAGTATGACTGTCTTTTTGAAATTCAATTTGATTGTAACATCCTCCAAAGGGTTTCCCAGCAATAACCCTCTGAGTGTCACAGTCCGTGGATAGACAGGTGATGTTCTCTTGCTCTTCTGTTTGCTAACGTACTAAAGGCAGCCTTGATTTAGTGCTTTCTTACTTCAGTAAGATCACTAAACATAGTCCAACCAAATGTGTGTGAATCTCATTTATATGTAACCAAAACACATCCAAAAACCCCACAAAACTCAAAAATTCCTATGCTGAGAATTAGCAGAAAATTCCACCTCATTTTAAAATGAGATGTCTAAAATGGAATAACCCTTCTTTTGGCTTTTCAGTGTTACCTGAGTGCCTCTTGGCATACATATTGCAAATTTTTATGGCAGTTACAGAGGTGTAACTTGATAGTCAAGAAGATTTTTTTTCAATTCACCTTTTCTCCCATATAAATAAAAGTTGAGATTTGGATTTCTTCCTCCTGACAAACCATCTTAAGTAAAATGAATTTGATGGGGAAAAAATAGAGCGGTTTGAATCAGGAAGCAAGATACTTGGCAGAACCATATTTTGAAGAAAAACTTTCCAGAAACTTAAACATAAAATCTTTTATGTCTGCTAGAGTGCTTGACCTTTCCTTCGTCTCTCCACCTCCTGTGGATAAGTGCTTCTTCCCATGAATTGTAACATGGTAGCTTTAGCTCTGCAGCCTTTATGGCTCCAGACACTAATTTCAGTGCCTGCCCTGGCTTCTACTGGAATTGCTTCATTTATTTTATAAGATTTTGCCTAAATTTTCCACTAGTAAAACTGCAGCCTCTCACAGATCCTGCAGTTGCATAGTTTATTTTCAGAAAGTGAAGGTAGCCTGGGGGCTTACTTTGGGAGCTGGGTTCAAGCCCCTTAGCCACACACCTCTGCTCTCACTCTGGGCTTTACTTACAAAGGCTGTAGCTTCTGGCAGCAGATAGTTCATTTTCTGTGCTGGGTCCAGGGAGACAGGAACTACTGGGAGTGCACAGTGTGGAGTTTGTGGCTTAGCCTCTTCAGGGAGAAGAAGGAATCATAGCAGGGTCTTCCCAATTCTTCATCCACTGAGTTATAAGGATACTCCTCTGTGAAGCATATGACAGCATTCTTGCTCAACATTTGCCCAGTGGGCCAGGTGCCTTGGATATCAGAAACAAAGGAAACCTTCCTTTAAGGAAGGTTATTTATGTAAGAAATCCTGACATGGACTAGCCTGCAGACCCATATAATCTTTAAGGTCTACATATACCAGCAGCAGTTCCGCCCCTCAGTTTCTTGTGACAACCTTCCTCTGCACCAACGCCCTCCTGACAGTTGTCACCTCTCACCAGCTTGCACTGCGTGAGGCATCCTGCTTCCATGCCAAAATCATCTGGATGAGCTGAGGCTTGAAATTAAGCTGCTACATTAACCTACCTTGTTGTACTTGTAGCAAAAATGGTTCACGCTGGTGAGCAAGGTTAACCCACACAGCTGTTCTTCAGCTGATTCAAGAAATTTTGTCTCAACAAAATTCACTGGAAGGGGGGAGTTACCCAAATAGCAGTAATGGCTGCAGCCATCTCATTTAAACTGCTGCTCCAGACCTGACAGAGGTTTAGAAGCCTGAGTGACTGAGGCACGGCCAAATTTTGTGGGTTCAACATAGGCTGAATTCCAATAGCAGAACAACTATGAATTCTCATACAAGTTTGTTACATGGCAACTAAGGGCATATTATCTATAATTTTCAACAATCGTGGAACCTGTGCCCAGGTTCTGCAAACACAGAAGGGCTGGTCCCTTTCCGAAAAAAAGAATGGGAACAAAGTCAGTGTGCATGAGGATGGCTGGGAAGAGCTGAGGGTTAAACTAAATCCAGCTGCCTTCTAGGAAAATGCAGTTTCTCCTGAGGCCTCTCTTGACAGTTTTGACAGGTTTATAGCAGAGCCAGTATAATTTCAAATAACAAAATTATCTTCATAACCCCTGCAATGCTTGGGTTACCCTGACAGTCTAGACAGCACAGATGTGTCTGCACTAAGCTGGTGACTCTGCCCTCACCTGCAGCACAGCAGCTGTTTTTTCTATTGATGGCTCTTATTTTGTAGGTGACTAATGCATCAAGCTGCTGGAAAATGAGTTAATCTTCTTCAGCGAGTCAGCATTCAAATATGCAGCTCACATCTCTATCTGATTTTTAATTTTTGAGCACAGATGCAGCATTTTTGGGCAGAAGGGTCAGACAGAGACCATACTCCTATCCATCACTTGACATGAAGTTTTAAGTTCTCAGAGTAAGGGCCAAGTTGCCTTGTGAAGTAGTGCCAGCACCGAGAATAGAATTTCTTTATTTGCCATGTCTGTCTTTCAGCACCATTCTGTGTGTTTTTTTCCATTGACAGGGTTCATGTTTTGCTCAGGAAAAGGCTATATCCACCCTCCATCTGTGAGCATGTGTTTCTTTCTCATAAGTTCTCTTTGTAAGCTAATGGGTGTAATAGTTGCCTTAGTGAGATCACACTGAGGCTCAGGCTTTCCAGGCAGCCACAGGCAGGCTCGTGAAGAGTACGTGGTTGCTGCTGCTTTGGGTGGAAGCACTGATATGCATGCTTAGCCCCTGGCTCACTCCTTCCCCTCTCCTCACCCACTGCTTAGCTGACCTAAAGATTTCCCTGGAAATCCCTTTGTCAGGCTGTAAAATCTTGGCTCTGTTTTTGAGAACGAGAAAAATATTAGGTCTACCAGGGATGTCTTAGTCAACAGCATCAAGGACCATGCAATCAACAGCATTTCTGACATAAAACAGGCTTGGGCTGAAGGTCTGATTAAGATCCAGACCATGCTGTTATACACAGGAAGAAAGTGAAGCCAGGGTCTTGAAATATTTGCAAAAATAAACAGCATCAGCCAAGCCCACCCTGCAACAAATCATAAGCAGCCTCATGAAGGCCCTTTACAGTCCCTGACGGACATGATGTAAGTGCTGAGTGGCCCAAGCAGCCCCTCCTCAGCCCTTGCCTGCTCTGGAAGCTCCATGTGTACCCAGGCAGGCACACTCCCGGCCTCCTGAGGGTCTGCCACTGCAGGGGATAGGACAGTGCTGCTTTTTGAGCTCTGGCATTGGCACTTGCTCTGTGTTCTTCGAAACCCGCCTGGACTCCACTACTACCGTTGTGTGCCATAGGAACATTGCAGTCACAAGAGAGGCACCACATGAAATACAGGAGGCAGGGAATGATATGACTTTCTGGAGGGAAGCTTTAAGGGCACTACTAATTTCACTGAAGTTATATTCATGTCCCTCTAAACTGGGGTCAGACTTATTTATTATAGGACCTAACTGCCCTTGCATGTTGTGGACTGTATAGGAACAAGTAGTAGCTAACTGAAACGCCTAAGAAGCAATCTAAAATCATCAGGGGAGAAAAGTGGTAAAGCTAACATTACAAAGCAACGAAGCCCCTTAGGAAAACTAAAGAAACTAAGAACATATTTAATGGCAGAACCCTGCTTTTGGTTCTTTTTTTTTTTTTTTCCCCTCTCTCTCTTATGAGTTGATTCAAAACTATGACAAAAAAGGGGCTATTTTAAGATTCAGGAGATTAGTCTCAAAATCTTTCTGGAACAGTAGTTCTTGAGAGAAGTATGTATGCTATTACAACTTTTGTATATAGGTTGCACTGTAACATACATGAAATTGCATTTCTCAATCACCCTCAGGGATCCCTTGGAGGTTTTCCATAGAAACTCTCCCACTCTCCCTCCCTCCACTTCTTAGCATATAAGTTAGAACACTAGTTTTCAAAAAATGTTTCTGTCCTGCTTAGGTCTTTTTGTTTTCTCCCTATAATTTCTCTACAGACTTCTTGAAAGGAGAATATAGGGGGCAGTTTGATGCTGAAAGTTTTATTCTGTCCTATAATCTCATTTACTGTATCTTACCTAAACAAAGCAACTAATTTGCAGCAGAGGATACCATTGGTCACTTAGTGTGTTTAAAATATTAAAACATTTTTATCCTGAAACTACCACCATCTGGAAATAGTTGGCATGGGAAAACAATAAAAAGCCCGTCTAAGTTCACAAGAGTTGTTGCCTTGAACAAGAAGATTAGTATTCCCATTCATTTATTTATTCTACGTAACATAATGTTAAGTCATTTTTAAATCCAAACCTTTTGGAAAGCTCCTGCTGTTGCTTATGTGTGCCAAAGCCCAAGCTGAGGTTATCATGTTTGCCTTGCAGCAACAAATGTCAATTTGCGCTCCATAAAGCATTGTGCACAGGTTGTAGCTGTGACTGTAGGTGGCTGTAGGACATACTTCGTTCAGCCATCACTGTTCCAGAAAGGCCCGCTTACCACTCTAATAATCAGTATCCTTCAGGTTGATTTGGTTTTTATTTGAAAATGAGGCACAGTAATTGGTCCCACAAAGGGGAGAGGGCCACGGGACCCAAGCTAACAAGTTACTTTAGCAGACCACGTACATACATAAGTGCTTTGAAGCCAGAGCACTGAGCGTCTTCTGGGATTTAGCTGGTATTCTATGGAAGAAATAGAAGTATCCTCAGAATGTTTTCTGTTCTCTGGTGGATATCTTTGATATTAATGAACACGAGTCCATATCATGAAAATACTTTTAAAAACAAATGGCATCTCTTCCGTCTCTTTTTACATTAGTGGCACATCAGAAAGAAATATAAAGTCTGCTTACCACAGCACTGTGTCCTTCACTGAAAAAAAAAAATGTACCTGTTCCTAATCAATAAGTATTTGCTAAAGCAAATATTAGCTCCTCAAACAGCAGCTACATTGGAAGTAGCTGCAGTTATCTTAGTTGCATATGTCAGTCAGAACAAAGTTTTTCTGTTTGCTTCTTTTCTAATCCTTGTTCTTTGCACTTCAAGAGAGAATAGGTTAAATTCAAACCTTCTAATCACACCAAAGCAATTCCACAAGCAGGACAACAGAATTATTTGGGCATTTAACTCCTAGTTTATTATTTTAAGACTTCGTGAAAACTGTCTTTGATAGTTAATATCATATCTTCTTCAACATCTGGTGGAAGGGCAAGTCTATTACTATTACCCAATGGTGCTTTCCCAGTTCACAGAACTTCTTTCTAGGTTCATCAGGCCAGTTTAAACAAGTTTATAATGATGCTCTTTACCTGCAACTGACCTTGTCCTTGTACAACTTTTTTGGCTGGATCTGTGACTCAGCCTGTAGACACCACAGCTTAATGTTAATAAATGCTGGAGGGATCAACACTTACACCTCAGCCACTACATTACAAACCAAAGTAAGTTGGCTGTCAGACAAAATTGTTCCAGCCAAGAAACTGTAGTGCTTCTGTCTTCATGTACCAAGTATCACACAAGACAGGAAGATAGAGGAGCCATTGAAACAAAATATTGGCCCAGTGCTAGGCTGGCAAGAGAGCTTGAGCACAGAAAGTCTCCCCTTGCTCCTCCCACCCCAAGGTTCCCACAGCTGTTCAACATTTCTGTGTGGTGCTCCTGCCAAGCAGGTGTCTCTGCTTCCCTGAGGGCTGGTAACAAATGACTATTCACATTCAGTTTGTGCAATGGAAACTGTTTCCATTACAAGCATAAGTGAAATATATCCAAGCAACTGATTCTGGGATCCCAAAGCCCACATGTTTTCATAACCTATACCAACATAGCCTTATCCTTTCCACAGGTCAGTTCAATGATTTCTTTGTTCCTCAGTTCCTGAAACACGAGTTGGCAAACATCACCTTCACTAAGGCAGGTACTCCTCTAAATCCCCTGGTTTAGAGGCTCAAACCCAGGTCTGCTCAGAGCTTCATGTTCAAGTGATTGTTAAAGCAAGAGAACCACTGCAAAAAGCTTACACACACATTCCTTCCTTATGCATAACTTAAATACTGTCAACACTTCTTTCTTTGCAGTTTAGTAATTCCTACATTAATCATTCTGCAGTTTAGTACCAAAGAGAAGAATTGCATCATATTGTAACAATTTGACCAATGCTAAATTAAGCCTGCCAGAGGTTGATTAATAAGCTGCAAACTGTGACAGATTTTTAAATTACCTGATGTTTTTAGTTGATCATGCATGATCAGAGCATTTCCAACTTTCCAATACATTCCTCACATACAGGGAAGACAGCTTGAGCTATACTTCAGACTACAACTCATGTCAAGTGTTCCTTTAATACACGTTTATAGGAACCGATCCTGTATATTAAGATGAATCAACATTTTACTATATGTTATTTTTGTTATTTTCAACATTTTCCAGAAACACTGGAATATCTCTTAATCACAGGGTACATGACTTGGCTCTGTTGTTGAGAGAAGGCTCACTGAAGTCCTTCAGGGTGCCTGAAAGGCAGGTACCTGTAGGGGATGGATATGACAGTATCTGGAGTAACCACGCAAGCAAAATTCAGCAGCAAGAAAATACTTGGAACGAATACTCTTCAAGTCCTGCCATGTGTATTTCAGTTATGCTGACTAGCAATCAGTTTGCTTATTTAAAGAAATAGTTATCTATACCACAGACAGTGTTTTCTGTAACAGCTGACAGTTTATTCAGGTGTTAAACTTAACACTGCTCTGGCACTACTACTTAATCTCACAGCCCAGATACCTACCTTAATGAACCTTTCGTAGGTATGGTTTTGCTCACTGGTGACACGACTTAAGCTTAGATATCCCATTCAAAAATTCAGAGTAGCTGTACAAGTTACAGTCTTTCCCCAGATTAAAACTAACATTCAACTCAATACTTAAAAGGTTCTTTATTTTACTCTTAGGCTTTCAGGACACCTTAAAAATCAGTTACACAACAAAGACTGATATAGGAAGAAAGTGGAGGTGCAGTTCAAAAGGAAAAAAAAACCCACAGTGTCTTCAAATATAAAAATATATATCCAAATTATTACCTAGGGAAAGTGTACCACCATTCTGCCTTAAGCTGGTCCTGCCAGCTTTTGGGTCATAACTCCCCACTACAGAGCTCAAGAGCTCACACTGGAAGGAGCATCTCCGAGGTTCATGTCACAAGCATGATTCAGAGCAAACTGCTTTGCTGCAGCATATCAACCCAATCTTAAGTTTCCTGAAAGCATTCCATAGTTTTCCCTTGGGCAGTGGGTAATAAGCATCCAAACATCTCCTGGGAAGCATAAGTCATGTACACAAAGCCATCTTCATCTTTGTAGTCCCTGTACACTTCTGCCATTGTCAAGGACATACTGGCTAGGCTTTTGTTGTTCACCAGCAGGTAGAAAGCTTGTGTAGCTGTTAGAGCCATCCTGCTTCTAATTGAAAAAGAGAGGAGAAAAGGAGGATTAAGCATTAGCAAGTTGAATATAGTTTCATCTTCAGTCTATGACATACATTAAGCAGAGCAGTCACATGAACTAAGTACAAGAAATGCTGTGTAAAGTCATTACATGGTTTAACATCTCCATCAGCAGGAAATTAACTGTATTTCTGGAAGCTCAAAGGCCTGTGCTCTGAGGAAAGGCTTACATGGTTACACCAAAGGTGCTACTGAGCATGGGCTTGGAATTCCCAGTTACCAGGGAAAAGTGTGAATAGAAACCAAAAGCTTCTGCAGTGCAGATTTTGTAAAGGATTCAGCTCCAGACTGTTACACTTACTATAACGTCTATTTTCCAAAAAAAAAAAAAAAGGTCATTTTCAGAGACATTACATGCAAGGATTAGGATCTAAGTTGTCCAAGAGCCAAAAGCATCTTTTACAGAAGTTATAATCTAGAAAGATCTTTTTCTATACTTTAATATGTGTGCTGAAAAACATAGCTTTCGTATTTTGTCAGAAAATACCACTAAATATTTTGGGAGACTTTTTGCTGTAATGTTTCATAAAGAACAATTTAGAAGCACATCTCATTTCGCTCACTTTCAAGAGCTGCTTTGAACTTGAGCAAATTCAGCTAGCTGCAGTAAGAGAGCAAGGCAGTGACAGTCATAAGCAAAACAAGATCACAGAGCCCCAGTACCCAGTCCATCAGGCAGGAAGAAAGCAGAACAAGAGTCTTGTATAGTCTTTTTTTCACTACAGTTAGGGAGAAGGGAGAGGGCTATGAATCCAAAAAAAGACCACATTTTTGCCCCAAATGCATCTGTGAAAACCTCTGTTGATTTTCTTCAAACAGTTGCAAGAGAGGGAAGCCATTGCATTCCTAACACCTTTATCCTCCTCCCCACCAAAGGAAGCAAGATTTCCCCAGCAGCACACTGGGAAATACCTTCTTGGGGAACAGCAGCCAAGCCCAGCTGCAGCTCCAACCCACCAGTATCCACCACCTACCTGATGATAGTTATGAACTGTGCCATGGTCAGCTCTTCGGGAACCAGAAACTTGGTTTTGTCCAAGAGAGGAAGGTATTTCTCTTTATGGTATCTCTCAACAATTACCTGTTTTAATTAGAGCCACACTTAGCAAAACCTAAAATATCCATGTCCCTTCCCCTCCCCTCACACGCTTCTTTTCCTAAATAGCGGCAACAACCTTCGATAACAAACAAGAGATTTACCGGGATTTTTGTCGGGAACTTCGCTCGGATCCCTGCTACTTCTTCCCGCCGGGTGGCTGCGGGGCAGAGGAGAGAAGAGAAGCGTTACGTGTGCGCGCAGCCCCTCCGCCCCCGCGCAGCCGCTCCGCGGCCCGGCGCCCCTACCGAGACTCTTCCTGAGCTTGAAGGGCCGGTCCGGCTGCGCCCCGGGCGCCGCCCGCATCCTCCCGCCTCGGGACCGCCGCTGCGACCGCCGCGCCTCGCACGGACCGGGACCGGGACCGGGACCGGGAGCTGGACCGGGACGGGACCGCCCCGCCCCGCCCGGCAGCCAACGGGAGACGCTCAGCTGAGCCCGCCTCTCCCGGCTGTCCCACAGCTCCCTTCTGTGCGCTGCCGTCCGTGATGCGAATTATCCGCACTGCGAGGTATTCTGCTTTCTAGACAGTGCGATGCTTTGTGAGAGGTCTTTGACTACCCTGCCCAGTGGCTGAGGGGTGCAGCTCAAGGCTGGACTGCCCCCAGCTGCCTTCCCTTTCCACATGTCCTGTCCCTTTCCAGCCTTCTTCATACCGACAAACAGCTTTCAAACTGTTTCTTTGGTTTTAAAAGAAAACCAGACAGCCCATGCCACACGCACACGCACACACACACACACACACACACACACAAAAACCCCAAACAAACAAACAAAAATCTACTCGCCGCTGTCATTTTTCATCTCCTCAGGCTACCAGATTGCTTGTTTTCTGAATGACTTGAGAACTGAAGTTTAACTCTGGTTTGGGCTCTGAGACACGGTTGTGATTTTAAGGGGTTTCAGGCAGACTTCAAGTCCATCTATTTGCTAAATATGATGAGACAAATTCTTTGCCTTTTGGATTGCTGCTTCACCTGCTTTTACTTCAGCTGTCAAGATGGCTTTGTAGCCAAACATGGCTCTGCAAGGAGTAAAGTTGACTCCAGGCTGGTGGTTGTGTTTATAAGTCATCTCAGTGGGGGTCTGGAACTGATCTTCATTACTTGTTTGCTTTACTTATCCCTTTAAAATACAGGAATTTTCATTTTATTTGACCTATCATTCTGATCATTATCTAGTTGATGCAGCACTCAGCGACATGGTTTAGTGGTGAATTTGACAGTGCCAGTTAATGGATGGGCTCAAGGATCTTACAGGTCTTTTCCAATTTAAATTCTATGATTTTACTAGTTGCAAAGGGCAACTGGAAGTTGCTAATTTTTATGAGTTAGAGTTTATAAGATATGGGTGTGGCTGCTTTGTCAAGGCAACGTCGGTGACCGTCACCTAAGATTATTTTGAAAAGGAACATCTTTATTAACGTGTATGTGCACTACGTAGGCATGTGTCAGGTTTTTCAACCAGCCTTTCCAGAACAATTTCCAGTGGCTGCACTCCTTAATGCTGTTGAGCTGTCCTTTTCTCTTGATCGGGAAGTGATGAGCTTTAGCCACAGCACAAGCTCCCCCACGTGGTTGCACAAATTCTATTGTGCAGAGAAGACTCTTGGCTTTGAGGGGTTCATAAGCAAGAGCTCTGAATTTTGAGAAAGGCCTTGAGCCTACACTGGAATGGTTTGGATTCAACTCATCCCTGAGATCTAACCTTTGCATCAGAGCAGGTAAGCCTTGGGGTCTGCTTAAGTAGCTGGGTCTAGCTTATGCTATTTTGAGTAGACGTGAGGTGACAGACTGGGGACATGTGAGTGAAGGAGGACACGTGCCACAGAACTGATGTAGTGCCATAACTCAGTATGGTGAGTTGTATTTAAGAAGATGAAGGGAAAGAGGAATAGTTTGAAGGGTAAAGAAACAGCATGGACTGCACCAGGAGGGTATGGGGAGATCACAGAGTGTTTCTTTGGAACTGTGGTCAAGTGTGGGGCTTTCTAAAGCTGTTCAGGAAGTTCTTCTGCACACCCCTGCTGGTTTCTTCCCAGTGATTCAGTAGAAAGATCTGTGACCCACTTTGTGTAGAGAAGAGGGAACCTGCTACACCAGTGCTCTGCTTCCTGTGTCACCTCTCACTGCAGATGAAGTACAAAAGCATGGCTCCATCCAGGTATCAGCAGCCCTGCTCGCAGGGAGAGGTGCTTTCTTTTCATGATCATAAACTCTTACGGCAGCATCTAGAGAGGAAAGTGAATAACTGTTAAGAAGGTGAGCCAAAGAAGATTAATTCTCAGGAAGCCTGGTGATCAGTTACAGCTCTGATGTCTGTGAGAGCTAAGAGTGAGCACAGACTCAGGCTTTAGTTAGCATGTACTAACTAATAATGTAAATGTGTCACATATTCTGGAGGCAGAGAGAATGGGATCTCTGATGTGTGTCTGCATAGCACCTGCCCTTGTTCCTGCAGTGAAATACCCAGTTTCAAACCTAAATGTGGAATCTATTCCTTCTTACTACTTTTCCCTTGCAAGTTTTTCTTAGATGCAATTTTGTGTAGAGAATGGAGTACTCAGAGGATCCTGTTGATACAGAAATGGAAGGACCAAAGGAAATTATTATTCTACTTCTACCTGCTTGAATGTCCGAAGCCAACGCTTCTGGCATCCTGTAAGTCCCTGAACATTAAAACACAAACCCAGATCTTATCTTTCCATATCTATCCAGTCCAGTTTCATTGCCACATTCACAACCTCTTCCAAAGCTCCAGGTTTGCAGTTGTGTTACTGAATTCTCATGTATCCTTTGTCTCCATATTGAAGTGATCTGCTCTGCAAGTGCTCTCAAACACTCCTGTGTCCCAGGACACAACAACATGGCCAAAAGCAGGCATCTACTTTTTGCAAGTCCTGTAAGACTTGCACTGCTTTCAGGTGGATCTGGCAGCTACTGTGGAGGTGAGGATCAAAATCTGCCCACATTAACCAGGGAACCAGGGTGATTTGAGTGCTCAAGGAGCGTGGGTGCTCAAGGAGCACCAGAGTGCTCAAGGAGCGTGGGTGAATGCTCTGAGACTCTAACCAAGATTTTACTTGTAGGAAGCATATGGCTTCCTGGTAACTGCACTGCATTTCAACTTCAGAAGCCTCCCAGTGTTCTCGGATGCTCCTATACCATCATGGTTAAAAGCCTTGTGAGAGCTCCCAGCCTGAAGGTGGGCTGAAGCTTGTTAGTCTGTTCTGCCAAGTAGCTGAACAGTGCAACTCCCAGTGAAGGAAAACCCAAAGTTCAGACTTAGTCAGGAGAAAAACTCAATTAATGGAAAACTGTGGATGGCATTAGAAGTGACTCAAGTTCCAGTGAAAGAGATTTGCTCCACTTTTACATAGTGAAAAGCACTCTAGTATGCCATGAACTGAGATTAACTTTCCTCCATAGCTCAGTACTCAGGTGCTACTGAGTTAATTCCAGTACAGCAAAACTTGGAGGACAAATGGGCTTTGCTCTTGCTATAAATTCCATCCAGCACATAATAATCCTGAATGCAAGTGGATATGTAAGCAAGAGAGGCTGAGGGATTAAGTGCAGAAGGCAGAAAAGAGTTATCTGTAGACTAACAATTTAAATATGAATGATACAGTGCTAGAGGGACTGAGATTTATTTATTTGAGCAGCCTAACTGAATAGGAAGAGAAACTGCAGCATGATGATGTTCTAGGGAAAAAATGTGACTTGGCAAAATGAGGGCTTATTCATCGCGTTGCAAAAACCTGTGAAGTTCTACAGTATTATGCATAGTTATCTTAAATATATGCTTTCGGGAGGGTTGTCAGTAAGTGAACATAGTCAGGAGAGTTTGAAGAGCCCTCAAGCAGTCAGGCTCAGACAGCCAATTTAGTGGGTTTTAAAAGACCCATCCTAAATATTTGCATGCTCCTTGAACATGGGTAGTTAGAGATAGAGAATCCTTTGCTTCCTTCTTCCCTTCTGCAACTGTGAATCTGTCTATATCTCCTCTTGTGACACAGAAGCAAACCCACTCTTGTGGATAAGCCTGAAGTAATTGTGTGCCAGTAATTAAACTTCTGAATTCATAAGTCTTTATTCCGAAAAGCTAGCTGGAGTATTATTAAGGGGATGCTTTGTACGGTATCTCTGATTTTGGTCCAAATTCACCCACTAATAAGACTCAGATCATAAGCTTAACTCAAAATGCTGAGATAAGTTCAAAAGTCAGCAGTGGTATTTCAAAGTTGACTGGCTAGTTTATACATATTTTTGGTTCTTTTTTTTTGTCTCTTGATTTTTTAACCCTTATATTGAACCTAGATTATAAGTGATGATTTTTTGGTGTAGCCACAAGGATTAGAAATTAGTTATGTTGCTTTTAAATCAGAGATTACGTGACTGTTTTGTACCAAAGCTTGAGATTTTGATCTTAAAATGTCTCTTCCCCAAAAGAAAATTCAGTTAGATTCAATCTCTTCTCTCTTTCTTACCTCTAATTGTATGCCTGGTGTTCAGCTCACTGTGATAAAGTAGTTTTTTTATGCTAGTATTTGGGTCCAAGTGTACCAGTTTTTCTTGAGTGCTCTATCTTTCATTTCAAGATTTTTTAAATTGCTCTCAATATTAATTGGTTATATTTTCAACCATATTGAAAGAGCTGAGCTGTAGTGAGGTATCCTCAGTAGTGTTTAAGTTCATCCACATAGTAAGTGCTTCTGGTTTAGTATTTTAAATTTTGCAAGAATTTGAAACCTAAATTCTCAGTATTTTTCTTCAAGGGTTGCTCAGATTGGTGATTCTGACTAGATGTAAAGCCAAAAATAAATCAGTGACTCTTTTTGAGAAAAGCTGGTGTAAGCTGGCAACCTCATGGTCGAGGTCCCTGCAAATACATCTTTAACTTTCTGTGTCCTGCTGTACCAGTGGTTTGCCGACTTTCTGTCCTACAGGGGCTGAGCTCAAAGTCTAGGAAATTGTCAAAAAGGGAAAAACATTATTGGATCTTCCTTTCCTATCATCTGCTCTCTTGTTATCATTACTAAGATGCAATGCATTATGTTTTCTATCTACAGAAGAAACAGAATTGATGTAGTGGTTACTAGACAATTTCCTTGATCATCTCTTTCAGATACCAAAGCAATGTTCTTCTTGTGGACAGGAGTCAGGGGACACAATTTCTTTCTTATCTTATTGTGTCTGCTGTTTGACTTGGTAGAACTTCTGCACTCTGGTTTGCTGGTTTTGGTAGTTCTCCTACTATGGGTACAGATCTCGGTGCTTGTGCCTTGGTGAGAAGTAACAGCATCGCTTGCTCTGCAAAAATGGATATAAAAGTTACTCATTGTCCAAATATGATCATAGTATTGTTTGAAGTGGTTTTCCTTCCACAGAGAGCTTTAAAGTATTTTGTCAAGTATAGTTCAATTCTTTTCAGATAGGATGTCTTTGGCTTTATATCCAGCCTTTTCCTGGCCTCCCTGTTGAGACTCCCAGGAATGTGTCAGAAAATGCCAAAAGTATCTGTTGGGTTTTGGTGTGTAGATACTGGAAACTGGTTTCTATTTTAACCTTCAAAAAGGGTGCTATAACTGCAGAGAGTAGAGGATTTTAAAAATAGCTTCAACATGTCCCTGTGAAGCTGGCAGCTTTGTTGTTTGACCCTTCTGACAGAAGGGTCAAGAGTCGATCTCTCTTTCAGGCTTGAAAGCCTCACCAGGAGAGCAGTGCCAGGGTTTCCAAGAGTGACTGGGACCCCTTGGATACCTCTTTTCTCAGGTGCATGTTTAAGAGGCCTGACCCCTACTGGGAAATTGTTCTGTCCTTAATGAAAATCTGGACTCTTAAGGCATCCACATTTAGGTACTCGGAAACTGTGGCTCTCAGGACTTCAAGTCCTTTTAAATTATTTCAGCAGGAATGTCTAAGGCTTAGACATGTCCAAATGCAAACACTATAGAAAAAAAGTCTAAGTATAAAGGAGAGATTCGATTCCTCCTCTAGAGTGTCAAGACTGTTACTTTGTTTCAGGAATCTTTTTTTAGGGAATTTTCTAAGATGTTAGGAAAAATGCCAATATTAATGTATGTAAAAGAGAGGGATGTTGCTCAGCTATTTTAGAAGAGGGACCCCTAGATAACTATTCTTGGTGGCTCTACTGAGTTCTGTGATCTTAAACAAGTCCTGGGATGCTGGCCAAGCCCCTGAGCCATATCACGTACTTGGCCACATAACAAATGCATTGCAGAGCTCAGCTCATACTCATGTGCTACAAACAAAGCTCTGGAGAAATGCTAACAACTTATTGGACATAAAAATGTTGACAAGTGCTATGGACTGATATGGGATTACTGCAAATCATAGCTTAAAAGTGTACATTAGCAGATACTCAAAATTGTCTACTTCAGGAATCTAACTGGGGATGATGAGGTCCAGAGCCATGTTTTCTTAGGTGCTGTGTATGGCCAGTGGAGAAAGGAAGAGAGAAACTCTTGCAGAGTTTGGAAAGTGGGTGACTTTCACTCCCTGTATGCTTTCAGGTTTCATATCCCATTTCAAACTGTATCTTGAGAAGCAATGCAATGCCAGTTTCACAGTGCAGCCGACAAAAGCTGAAGTCAGGAAGAGATCTGCAATTGTTACTGTTGGTGACTGTGGCCAGAGAATGGCCTTTGCCCTGACACCTCAGTGTTTGTTAGGGAGAGTCTCAGAACAATAAGAATCCTGCATGGGAATACTGCTCAAGAGGATTTTTTCCATGTTTTAAATTAAGGATTAGGTAGAGCAGATCTGAGACCTGATGAAAGTCTCATGCTATAAAATGACATGGATAAACAGGGTAGATGTGGTAGATGGCAGCTGTGGAATATTGCATGGCTCCTGTTGATAACCTTGGGGAGCCCATACATAAGGATAGAATGACTCAGAGTATTGGTATCTGGGTTGTTCAGTGCTAGGTTTCTGATATGGATTCTTCATATTGTCAATATCTCCTATCAACTTGTCTGTGACAAAGACCTTTGGAAAAATGCATAGGACAGTGTTGATGCCTTAGGTTTTAACTCTTATATTTTTCAAATCCTGTATTGCTTAGTGTGTAACTCTGAAGTTTCTCTTAGCCTGCTACCTGCTGTTCTCCTATGCCAGATAGACACAATAAAGCCTCTCTGAGTTTGTTATTCAAGGACACTCAGATTGTCCTAGGCCCAAAAAATGTAAACTAGGGCCTCTAGAGAGGTGGAGAAACGGAAGAAATTACATCCTTAGCTGAAGTTTTAATTGGTGAGTTTATGCTGATATGCAAATGAACCAAACCTATAAAAGTGTGAAGAACTCATGACTCGTCATCTGTCTTGGGGTCCATTTTGGAAGCAGCCTCTGGCTCCCCAGGGTGTACCTTGAAGGCCCTTCAAATAAATACCTACCTTTATTCCCTTACTCCTGTTTCTAGGTAGCCACTCAAGGCATCAGTGTCATTTTTGTTTCTACTGTGCAGGTCCCCAAGTAGCATCATTTTTAATAGAGGACAAGCACCAAGTGTAAATTTCCCTCTAGTTTTAAAGAGGATCTCTCAAACACAAGGTTGAACCACACTTAGAAAATAATGGTCCAGAGGGAACCGCTGGAGTTGCCCAAAAGGTTGTTGTGGACAACCGTTAGGTCCATGGACCCTTCTGGTGAATGTAAATCCTCTCCCCTCACATGCACAGTAGACTGTTTGCAGCAGCATGATGGATGTTTTATGTTGCTACCTAAAAGTCTCTTGGGCTCAGCACTCAGAGGTGTTCATGTCTGAAACTCTCTGCTTGCAGGCTGGGGTTTTTTGTTCAAGCCAAACAACTCCAAATAGGCTGTGATCAGACTAAAAAAGGACACATTAAAGTTCTAGATAGAAAAACAAGAGTTGCCCCCCTTATTCTGTTTCAATACATCCTTAAATATTTCATCAGGTGCTTTTCTGAATTTATAGTATTCTCTCCTGCAAACAGCTTTTCCTTTGCCATTAGTTCTTCATATACTGGCTTTCTTACATCCATCTGTGTGAACAGTGCCTTTGCTACACTGAATTACATTGAATATTATTCTGAAGTATAAATATTGAAGTGTATTTCCATGTATCACTAAGAGCCTATTGGGAAACCAAGTTAGCTTTGTAACAGCTGAGGCATTCATTTGCATCTTTTTACTGTGGAAAATCAAACCAAATTACTCAGACTCACTCTTGTCCCCATCCCTTATGTAGCATTGACTCCACGCAAATATTAAGTGCAAAATCTGAAAATAAATATTTTATTCACATAAGAACTCTTCTTGCCTGTGAAATTTCAGTATCCCCTGTGACCTGAGTTCATTCTGTTCTTGTATTTTCTTTATTGTAAGATGAGAAGCCGTAATCACATCAGACATTTCACGTTTTTTTGTGTGTGTACTTGGATACATAAATATGTATTATTATATATAATTCTAAGAATACACTTACACATAGAAACATAGATAGATAAATAGATAGAGATGTAGATCTAGATACAGATATATGTTATTTCTTCTTTTCCACTGAAGGTATGTAGTCAGATACACACAGTGGATTAAATAAGTTGCTATGGAAGTAAATGATACTAAATGATTAAACAGTCCAGCTGTCTGTGCTCAAATGCAGCATCTCAGCAAACACTTCTCCAAAACAAAAATTCTTCCAAGGAATGTTTTATAATTTCGACCTGTAAAAAGGTTTCCTGGATAGCATTTGTTTCCCATGTGTAATGCGGTTTTAAATCTACTTTCTGATCCAACTTTCTGTAGTTGTCTCTGAAATGGGCTTGGTGATGGATGGTGGCGAACCGCCTAAAGATGAGTAGATATCTTGCCTCTCTAACACTTGTCTCCAGAGTGGTGAGTCAGTGTCTAGCATGGTAATGTCACAAAAAAGAGGAAGTGGGGTGAGAGAGTTGCTAATCAAGAATTACTTGAGCTGGACTCACAGAAGAAGAGCTAGGCAGCCAACTGCCCAGACTGAATCCTCTTTTTCCATGAAGACTTAAATCACTTTTCAGGAAAGATTTTGTTCAAGCAGAACTTCTTTTGACCTTGTTTTTTTCACCTCAACAGGAGCAGAATCCATGTCCTGCGCATAGTTAAGTCCCACTCATGGGGATACATGAAACTGTCTCCCCTCTCTCAGGCCAACACAACCTCCAAAACAATGCAGTTTGGTAACTCCTGGTGAAGATATTCTTACCATTAAACTCCACTGAGCTGGGCATCTTGCCACTTTTGCATGGCTCTTTTAGTTTCCCATAACTGCAAGTACAGGAAACTAACCTGGACCGGTTCCAGCCTGCTGTGGACTGGCTACAGCACTCTGGCACCAGGCAGTGATCATTACAAAATGATACTTTTTCTACCAGTGAAGAGTTACCACAAGAAGGGTTTGCCTTATGTGAAGGCTGAACTCTGAGACTCTGGATTAACTTCCTAGCTGTGTCACAGCCATCCTGGGTGCCTTCGGAGCCTCTTTCACTTCTGATGGGATTTTCAACAATGCCTACAAAAGAGAGGTGCCAAATTTCTCATTTGTACTTAGTGCAGTGATTAGCACAGTACTACTTCGTCCTCATTTGGAATACACTTGATATCTTGAAATCCAAGGAGAAAGAAGTGGATATTATTATTTACTATGCTCAGAATTGGGCATATCCTATGAATAGTCTCTCCAGAAAAATGATTTTGAGAAGTTAATTTCTCCATTAAAAGCTACAGTTGCATATTGTGACTTGTGCATGTAGTTTTATATTATGGACTAAGTAATTTTTGTCAGATTGCTTTGAATAATGAACAAATTCAAGGAGACTGAAATCTATTTAGACACCTAGTAATGATGCAAGAGCAAAATTTATCAAGGTAAAGGTTTACCATGTGTTGTTTTTTGTGTTTCAACCCAATGTTTCATTTACCTCCCTGACTATCAGAGTGTCTTCCACTGTGATCTGAGAACTGTGTAAATTGTACACACCAGTGAGGCTCCTGGCTGACCTACAGTCCCTTCAGGGCAGAGGCCGTGTTGGTGTCTCTCTCCCTCTCTCCCTCAGGTGTCTTTCTGGTGGCAGCAGGGACCTTCATGCAGCGTGACTGACATCTCAACCCAGTTCCCTTCCAGTTTGTGGCTGTGGCCAGTAGCAGTGGCCACGTGTAGCCAGTATCAATGCACTGCATTTGAACTGTGCCTTCACTACCAACCAAAGCTGAGAACACACTATGGAGCTAAATGGACCTTTGGTCTGATCCAAACTTGTTTGTCCTAACATTAATAAAAAGTCCAAGGGAGCATATGAGAATGTGAAATTATACTTGTCCACCCTCTGCCATTTGAAGTGCAGTAATTTCCCAACCCAGAGATAGCACTTAATATCCTGAGATGTCTTTCTATGACTCTGTCCTTTTTAAAAGTAGCCTTTTTAATTCATGCTGATATAAACTTAAGTATTTGCAAAAACCTGTTAGCAGTGATTCCTACAGCTTAGCTACACGTGGTGTGAGGAACCACCTCCATTTGCTTATTCTGAACCTTCTCGTTGTTAGTAGTTTAATCCAATGATCCTTCATTCTGGTACCTAAGGAAAGGACAGTCATCCCCTGTTCACTCAGTCTGACATACCACTCATCTTTATAAATGTTTCTGCAGTGTGAAAACAAAACGCTGATTTTCTTCTCAGAAGTAACAGTTGAAACCAAATATTTTTTACCTTGGATGATCAAATTAAGCAACAAGAAGTGGCCTGCCCTTACACAGCTTGACCTGCTCTTTTGCAATTTCCAGATAAGACTGTTGATTTAGGTACAAGTTGTTGTCCCTATTTTCTAAATTTGAGTGTCCAAGTTATAAGGTTTTTGCATACCGTTTGACTGGCCTTTCAGGGTTATTTAAAGAAAAAGAAAATGGGAGGTTGGGGTTTCCACAATCAGCACTGACTCAGGCACACAAGGAGCAAGTCTGCAGAGGGAGAAGGTGGAGCTTTACATATAAGATATTTTCTCACTTTAACCACACTGTGACAGACCGTAATGACAACTCAAAAAACTTCAGTCAGCCTCTGGCTCTGTGCAAACCTACAGGGGACATTTGTGTTTGCCTGATAGGCAGAAAACCATTTAGAGGCTGGGAGTTTATTCCCTGTGGTCACTGAACTTCCAAAAAGATATGAACAAAATGTGAATGTGTTCCAGAATGATTTGGGTTTCAAGCGTGCAGTGAGTAATATCTTTTTCTACCAGATGGCAGTAGAAAGTAGGGTTGTAAAAGGCCTGCCTATATGAAGGTCTTTAACAGACACAAAACAATTTTTGCACAATACAGCACATCAAATGCAAGTTCAAACAATCCAGGATGTATGTGTAGCAGCCCAAGGTTCAGGCATGGTTTATATAGGATAACTGCCCAGCAGGGTAGTTGTCTCTTTCTGGGGTGCACTGGAAAGTCTAAAAGTACTAGAAGTATCATCTTGCAATATTTCTGGTACCTCTGTCAAGATTACAAATACCTTAAATTTTCCATGGCTTCATAGTCAGCAATCTGCAAGACCTTATTCTCATACCAGTGAGTAATATTCTTACCACAGAGCAGCTGGACTGATAATTAAACAAAAAATCCCATATATCTCCAAAGTAATAGAGCTGAATAACCACAGAACTGTATATGTTGATAATGGTTTTAGTTGGTGGGAGGAGGTATTATTTGTATTTTCTTCTTGTTAGTGTCAGCTCCGTGCTGAACATGCCCCTTGTGTGGGGTGTAGACCACATCCAGTACAAAAGGACCATCCTGCCATGGTTTTCACTCTGAGCAGTGGAGAAGTTGCTTGTGTTTGTAAGGGGCAAAAGACGTCTCTGGACACTCTCTCATATGGAACAGTGGTTTTGGAGAGCAGCCAGTTAAAGCTCAGCCGCTCTTCAAACATCACACTTGAAGAGAGATCAGAAGATTCCTGACACTCAAGTATGCTGTGGGAGTTTCCATAAATTGAAACTTCAATTCCTATTGTTCTTAGTGCTATCATGACTGCACAAATGGTTCTATATCCACTGCCTTTCTCCTTTGTGTTATGAAAACTGGTGCCTTAAACAGAGCTTCCAGGTTAAAAGATTAAAGTTTCTTCATGGAACAAATTTTATTTGATAGATTCCATGTTATAGAGTCTAAAATTTCTTGCACTTGGTGAACTTTTACTGAATGTCCAGAGTCCTGAAGTAAGCCCACAGCCATCCCCTGGGAGACTGGCCAAGGAGTCAGGGAATCTGGGAAGCCCCAGCCTTCTGATACCTGGCTTTGCTGTTGGTATTAGGACAGAGGCAGCTTAGCTGAGCCGTTCCAGTGTCTGAGCAGCTTCCTGCTGACTGGAGAACTGGGAAGAATAAAAAGATTTCATCTAATGCAAACTGAAACCAAATTCTGAAAAAAAATGAAGTTTCCTGTTAGCAGGAAACCCCCTTTCCTGGCTGTCCTCAGTTCCAACTTGGAAGATTTCATCCTCTCATCTAAACTCAGGACGCTTGTGCTTGTGTACTTGTGGAGTTTCAGTACACAAAGGAAATATCTAAAGATAGTGGATTATAATGATTGATGTTAATGAGAAGCACAGAAGGGAATTATCTACATTTAAAGTCCTAATGTGTTTCCTGACACTGTTTCTCCCTAAATAACTGGGTAAATCAGTCTAAGTTTTAACAGATGGTGTTATATATAGTTCCAGAAACAAATAATCTGACTACTGTAGCTGGAAAGGAATTTAATCTGTCAAAGTCTAGATAGGCTTTATGTCAACAAATCTATAGTTATAACTCTATAAAACATGTAGGCCAGGTTAGGTCTTTCCCTCTCACATCACATGTAACACAGGCAGTAGATTTTCGCCTGGTTTCTCCCACGTTTATACCAGCCGTTCTTAGAGCAGGAGGCTCCTGCAAAGTGGTGAGGGTGGTGGTTCCCATGGGAGAGGACAGAGGCCTTCCACACAGCAAGGGAGGAACTAGAGAAGGTGGAAGTGGCTTGGCCCCTGGCCAAAAGGGGGAACTCAGAAGCTGCAATAGTTGATAAGCTCAGCAATTTTATCATCATGTGATTGAAAATGAAGGCCTCTTGCCCCCAGGATGTTTGTTAGAGCTCCCAGCAAAGGTAGGTGACAACATTTGCCATCAGCTCCTATGTGTTTTGGTAATGGGACTTTGACTTTGAGCCAAAGGATTTTGATGAAGCACACTACCATCCACTAAAATTAATAATCATCCCGAATACCAAAATCTGGTAAACAATCTAGGCATTGGTTTTGTGTTGCACTGTAATTTCTGAATAATTTGTATGTGCTGTTCACAATACCTTGCTATTCTTTCTCCCCTATCTCCACATTCCACAGTCTTCTAGGATCTGTCATTCTCTTTCCTCTGGACATAACCTACTTACCATTTTTCTCTTGCTCCATCAACCTCTTTTCTCTTTGAATACTAGCTATTGTTTATGTATTGAATAGTAGATGTATTATGTATTTAATTATATCCTTACCAATTAATCTTCCATTTCATTCGATGTTGGAATATGATGTTTTTTTCCTAGATATTCCAGTTCCTTTGATAATAGCTATTATTCTTCTTGTAAATTATGTCTTGCATATAAAACAAAATATTTTGTACAGGTGTTCCCTTTAGCCAGGGGCACTTGGATTTGAAAGGTCCTCCATCAAGACTCAACAAATGTAGGTTAACCCCACTATCATAACCTCTACGTGAACTTCATTTTCGGGAAAGAAACCAGAGCAAGATAGAAATGAGGAGCAACAACTTAAAGAAAATGTAGCATCTCTTTATTACTTGAATTACTCTACATGGGGGGAACACAGTCTGTGTGGAATGACACAATGTAACAAAATGAATGTAATTGGCAGAGGAAAAGACACGGCCGCAGAAAATATTGAAAAGCAGTCACAGTAACAGTTCAGGTTAATGAGATATACTAATAACACTGGTGTAACTGAAACTTCTTAATAGCAGTCCAGCAAACGGAAGCATTTCTATAAAACAGCCAAACAAGAAATATTTCCCTAGGTATTTGATCCTATTTGATTTCTGGAACACATGTTAAAAAATGATCATATATATAGATGGATAAACACCATAAAAAATTGATTATCCTAAGAGTCTGCCTTGGCATATTTACTGGGAAGGAAATTTTAGGCGAAATGACAGCCAGTAATTTTCTTACTTTCATTTGAGTACTGGCACAAAGGAAAAAAAAAAACCTAACCCAGGAATTGTACCTGTGTTTTTTCAATATATTATTTGAAGAGTTTTGCTCTACCTGACCTCAACATATTTCACAAGAAGATATAGTATACTTTCATGAATGCTGAGGGTACACCAATGATGTTCCCATTCAGAGACAACAAAAACTGACCATTCTCAAAGATCTTGGAAAGGCTGGGTGATGATGGCTTAAAATCCAGTTGACAGAAATGGAAGTTTAGTGCTGAATGTGAGATAATAAACAGATCGAGGAGAAATACTGATTTATTATTGATCACTGTAGAGTGAATATTCATCTGTAGAGTAACAGTTTGAACAAAGGTGTACTGAAATGATACAGGATTCTGGAAATTCATGCCCAATCTACCTGCTGAAAAAATCTTAAGAGCTTTGTTGTAGAAAAATACAAATTAGACACAAGAGGTGAATCTGAACTGCGAGTTTGAAAACATAAGGGATTAGAGAAAGCAAACTCCTATTCCCAGAGGCTCTGATGACATCAGGCAAAATTGCCAAATAATACTTCTAAGCAAGGCCGTAGGGCAAGACTTTCTCAAAAGCAGGTCAATGACTATAAACATGTGGCTTGTGCTTCTGGCACCTTCACTTGAAATGAATAGCAATGCTCAAACCAGAAAGAGCCCAGCACAGGTATGAAGAGCTTCCCGCTTCTGCCTATGAGACGCACGTTGGCACAGACAGACTGCAAACCTTTGCTATCAGTAAGAGGTCAGCAGGCACTTTTTCTGCTTTCAGCTGCAGTTGTATGAGTGCCAAAGAGAAGGCAGAGTCAGAAAAGACTTCAGCCATAGCTGGCATTCTATCTGCAGTTTTTGGAGGAAGTGCCAGGGGAGGGGGAAGCACCAGATCCTGACATTTTAGAAGTAGCTGTGGTGAGGTTCTCTAACAGAAAATGTTTTTTGTTATGGGGTTAAATGCTCAAAAATTTTGAAAATTATACTAATGGTGTGTAATAAATACTTCAAGGTGAAGTATACTTCACATTTGTATACAGAGAGGTAAGTATGCGTGGCTTCCCCTCAGTTCTCTGTCCTAATGGTTACCAATGGTTTTTAAGCGCAGAAGCTTTGACAGTCAACTTCCTAAGCTCAGAGGGACTTAGCCTGTTGAGAGCAACTCTTACACCTTTAACAAGGCCAAATTTCTTTCTTATTTCCTTGTCTATGTCCTCATGTGCTTCTTCATCATTCCTTTTTTGCAAGCCTTCTTTGGATGGGAACGCAGTCTTGTTGAGGAACTGGAATGGGAAAGAGTAGAACTTGACTATTGGGAAGTGAGTGTTGACAAGTCATTTTCCTCCCACCCCATCCTTTTTTTTTTTTCCACAGCTTTTTTTATACAGTATCACATACCTTGGGGATGCAGCTTTGCAAGAAGAATTTAATTCAGGAGGGATCTTGTAAGCCAGCCCTTCTCTATTGTTCCATTTTTACTTTAAAAAATGATCATGATGGCACTCATCACCTGTTTTCAGAAACCCGACCTTCTCACTTGGGAAATATCTTGCCATTATATTAAATTTTCCCCTACTGTTCTCTATATAGCAATAGACTGAAATGCTTTGGTCCTGTTCAAATACTAGAAAAATCTTGGTATATCTCAAGACACTTTTTTTTCCTCAGCATTATGTAATTTTTTTTTTTTTAACAGTAAAGTCTTATAGGCCTGCAAGCCTTAATTTGATTTCCTCTACAGTGATTGTATCCACTGGATTTCTGTTTAGCTTCCCCACAAAAGCATGAACAAAACCAGGTCACTCATCTTTCACAGCCCCTGCCCTGTTATCAATATTCTGAATAGTGCACTTTGCATTCAGCTATGTCTAAGAGGAGTGCAATTTACTGTCCATACACAGACGCTCACCTGATCATCATAGGTTACCACCTGCTGCCTTTTCCCAGCAAGAGGGGAGCAGTCCTTGGGCTGAGAGATGGTGGTCATCTTGGGTGAAGAGAAATGTGTTTCATTTGATGTTTTCTTGTGGGGTGTGGGGGTAGCACAGGGTGTAAGACATTTTATGTTCTCTTGAACAGCATCCTCTCTCAACAGCAGTGGATATGAAACTTGGAATGTTAGTTTACGGACAGAACGACAGGTAATGAGCCAAACGACGGTCTTCATAAACAACATATGGTGGCCAGCTTTCATTTCTGCTGCCAGATCTTCATGCCTCATTACATAAAGAAGGTGGACTTGACCATTGTAGATCAGTAGAGCATTTCCCTTAAAGAGAGGACTTTTCAGTTGCTCTCCAATAGGACTAATAGATGAAAGTGTTAACATATTCTTATAATCCTTATTCTTGATATTGGTGAGTGACTTCAAAATTTCTGAAACAACACTGTTAGATGACTTCACAATAAGAGGATAGGATCTTGCTGTCTTTCCATCTGACACTTTTTCTGCAAACTCTTTCATTGGGCTTATTTGGGAACCTTTCTCATCTGCAGTTACATCAGGACTAGAACAGTGCCTTGTTAAGTCTGGGCTGCTTGGTATTAAAGACTTCGAAAAATTGTGCCAGAAAGATCTGGAACTCTCTTGCATCTTTATTATTGGCCATATGTAAATTACAGATTGTGTTTCTGTTGCTTGCCTTACTTCAGAGACCCTTCTCCCTGCGGCTAACAGTAGTTGCTGCAGTTTAGATGGGAAGAAAGATAGCGGTATTGATGCGATTTTGGCTTGGTGTGGTATCTCTAGATCAGGTTTTAAAATCTGTGCCTGAGGTTCTTCAGTAACTTTAAGAGGATCAGAGATTTCAGAAACGGATACTTTGTCTTCTTGATTAGTTTGAGTTAGTGAGAAGCCTCTTTGCAGAGAGTACTTTGCAGCTGAGGTTTCATTACTCTGAACCTTAAAATCTGTTGAGAACTTTCCTCTGTCACCAGAGGTCATGCCACTGTATTCTAACATGTTGAAATCTTCCTTGCTGCTCATTTGCTGATCCTCTCCCACCAGAGCAGATGCAGCCCTAGTATCCACCTCCTAACAAGTGCTGCGGTTTGACTTAATGTTCCGTTTAGACAGCTGAGCTTTTGTGAAGGGGCAGTTGTACACGTTAGAAAGGCTTCTGGAGGAAAGAGAAGGCAAAAGGAGTTTCAGCAGGTCTCACCTATTTTCACCTCTTTCCTGAAGGGCTTCACTTGTGCTGTGTGACCTGCTTACAATAAAAATGAACAGAAATTAAAATGTGAATACATGTTTGTAAATGCACATGGAGATTTTTCTTCGTTATCTCAAAGAAAATTAATGAACAGAAACAAAATTGTCATTTAAGTATTAACTATAGCTCATCTAGCCAGCAGAATTTTTCTGCAATAGTAATTTGCTGTGAGATACTTCAAATCTTGACTTAAACTGATAGGGGGTTCCTGCTTGCTTCTGTAGGAATTTACCCAATACTGCAAGCTGCTGGTGGATGGGATCTACTTTGTTTAGATGTCTCACGCCTCCATGTAAGAAGATACAATCTTCTTAGATACAACGCTGTTAAAATCAATGCATATTTTTAATAAAAATAGTCTTAACCAAAGACCTTTACAATCAGTTTTGTACATTGCTTGCAGAATGATTTGACTTCAGCAATCAACCTCAGCCTACACTACTCTCTGCTGTAGCAAAATCAGACCTGGTAGTTTTGTCATGGCTTTTAATAAAGATGTAAAAAAATAAAAAACCCAAGTTCAGGTGCTTATCTGATACATATTAAAATTTTCTAAGCACCAGTATAATTGAAAAATGCTAAATAATCATAAGAACATTGTGGAGTTTACAGTAGAAGGAAACACAAAATTTAAATTTGTATCCTGAGAGAAATTAACAAATTAACTTTGAATTAACTGCTGCTTCTCCAGTGGTTATATTCTCTTAGGAATAACCTACTCATCTTAGCACTACAGACATAATTTTGTAGAAAGGAAACATACACGTTCACATTACTTGTATGTCAGTCACACAACTCTAAGGTGCCTTTTAGCCTTCCTAAATATTAAAAAACACACTGAGTTTCACCTTCATAACTGAAGAGGTTCTACTACTGAACTTACAAAAAGAAATGTAATAAAGACAAGTTCAGCGAGCTTCTGTTTAGGATCATGAAAATTAAATTTTCTGAGTCCTTTTATCTAGTAAAAATCAATAAACTGAAAAATAAAATACATTTCGTCATCATCTAAGCTGTAACTCCTGCATTTATGATGCATATGTTGAGATGTAATCACCCAGTTCCAGGACTCTGATAAAGAATAATTAGAAAGAATTATATCAATTGTCAGCAAGTTATTTGAATAATTAATTGTACATATAGGAGGAGTGAGGCCTTCTGTAGAAGCAGACTGTAAATCAATTTTTTTCCTTTGCTTTATCTGATGAGCAGGGGATTTTTTTCCTGCTTTTTCATTTCTGGTTTTAGGGGGTTTTACTACATCCAGCATTGCAGTTGATAAAGCTAGGGCTGGTCTTCTGATCTAGAAAGTCTACTAGCATCTTAAAAAAACAGAAGGTCTCAGAAACCTAGAGACACAGCAATTAAACTGAAATAAAAGGAAAAAAAAGTAAGAAAAAAGGTTTATGTTTTTGAGATAGAGAAATCCTGGTTAACTGTGAAGCCAGCTCTAAAACAGGCAAATATCACCGCAGAAGAGAAAGTCTCTGATTCTCAGAAGTCATAGCTCAGCTGTGAAAGTGCTGAACCAATTGATGTAGTGATGGGGCTCATCTGGTATAGTCTCCAATTTTGGTGATTAATGTACTGTACTGTACCTTACAGTGCACATCTTAATGTACAGTAGTGACTGTCATTTTGCCAGTCCTTGAGTTTAAGAGATTACCCCTTGTGTCATGGGTCTCAATCAAGGTTCTCAATAAAACTGAAAAAAGAATGACTATATTTGCCTTAAAATGTCCTTATT
>VYZQ01005322.1:0-10805 GCA_013400655.1 Mystacornis crossleyi | reverse complement strand
ATATTTCTCTTCTACCCTTTAGATCCTCAGGTGTCTAACAGGTGTCCAAAACCTACAGCAGAAACTGGCTTTACTTCCCTCAGAGATCACAACAAAGCCTGCTGTGGGCCTGGAGTATACATTAGGAACAGGTGGGAAACAATATCTGTATCACCTGAATGCGGCACCTTTTTACTTATCTGGCTTCAGCTTTTTAAAATCTGCTCTGAATTTGACATTGCAGTTGGTGAAATTTTCAGCAATTTTAAAACCACAGCCTTTTTTTTTTTGGAAATACCGCTGCTGCTGCTCTGGCTTCTCCCTGGGAAACGGCAAATCACTCTTAGAACCTCAGTTTGCTGTAGGATACCACAGGAGGGGAGCTATAAATGCCTATGGCAAATATCAGTGCTGAAGCACTTCTATTTATTGGTTGGTTGTTTTAAGCATTGCTTCAAAAGCGGTTTCAAACAACGTTTTTTGCTGAATCTTCCCCTGCTAGTGAATCTGCCTTTCCACGGAGAATTATAAAGACACCAAATCTGAAGATAGCAACTTCTGGGAGAGACTAATGGTTTTTTATGAGCCATTTAATATGTATAGAAATGTCAACAGTTGACTCTCAAAAGGATAATTACTTCATTACCAAATGTAAAAACGATAAACAGGAGATTGATTAAACTGTCTGTGAAGGAGCTCCAGTGCCCAGCAGTCTGTGTGGAGCCCATTAACTCTGCAAACCTGCTGTGTCTAATAACTGCTGTGTCCGAAGGGCAGCTGGACAAACAGACCCCAGTAACAAAGACCAGCAAATCTGCACTTTGTTTGTGGTAGCGATTAATTTGGATACTCATTAGAGTATTTTTGAATATAGCCTTTCATGTGGGGATGATCAGGAGATGCTCTGCTGGAAACCTTCCCATCTGTGGAGAGGAGTCCCTACGAGGTGCTGAACTTGGGTGGAGGAGGACTTGAGTGGCTGTGCTGTACTGAAATGAGATTGCTCTCTGATGCTGGCCGAGAGGATTTGTTCAAATAGCTGCTGCAGCTGGGTGGGCTTTTGGATGTGGTGGCTTTTGTGTATGTTGTCTTCACCTGGAGGTGTACTTTGTGAGCGAGCTGATACCTCCGAACAGGCTAAATATGGTTAGAAACAGTTCAAATTAGGGAGGGGTAATTTACTGGGTGCCATAATAAGATCTGTTTTTATTAAAAGTACTGGTTTGCACCGTTTTGGTTAGTGGCAGCCCAAAGCTGTATTATGGGGTTAAGTTTGCTCATCTTCCACCTTTGTCTAATATCAGGGTCCTCTCAAAACCCAGGAAATGGGGCAGTTCAGAGTCATTCCAATATATATGGCTTTGGGCCACTGTGTTAACTGTGTTTTTTCACCCTACGCAGCCCCATTCCGTATGGGGAAATCATTCATTTGATGGTTTTTTGGAAGGAAGTATCACTCATTTGTGGGTATTTTTAATTCCAGGGTTTAACTATCCGGGCTTACTTTCAAACTCCCAGCACCACCCACCCTTCCCAGTTCCCTGGGTGTCAGCTCCCAGGGACACGATCCCAGGCAGTGGTAGAGACACAGCTTCTCTCCTGTTTTGTGTGTCCCGAGGTGAAGGCTGCAGATGTGCTCTGGATTCAGCCTCATAATTCTTCCCACTCCGTGCAACAGCTCAGATCTTTCACCTGGTTTTTGTTTTTTTCTTTTTTTTTTTTTTTTCCCTTGGTCCCTTATAAGATCCTAAGGTCCCTTATTCCCTAAATAATTGAAACAATGACCAGTCCATCTCCTGCTATGGAATGGAGGTCACCACTTCTGAGAACCTGTTTCAGTGTTTGACTCCCCTCACAGTGAAAACAAAAGACTTGAAAAAAATACTGAGAAGGTCCTGTACTCACTGTTGACCAGTAATGCACACTCTTCATATTCACTTCATCCTCTTCTGTATCCCTATTTTGGTAAAGCAAAGTTATCCTCATTCAAAGCTGATCTCTCCAGTGACAGCATTTCCTCTTGCACAGAAACCTCTGATGCCTGCAGTGCTGCCTGTGCTGTGCTAATTACTCTTATTCCTCAATGATTGTAATGTCCTAAGATTTGGAAAAAGAACCACAGCAGGAGAGGGAATGGAAGCTGTCAGGCCATGAGCCCAGTAATATAAAGGCTACCAATCATAACATTTTACATTGTGAATCAAAAAATCAAGTCCTACTTTTGTTGGATTACAAAATTTTATTTTTATGAGATAGGAAATAATAAAACCCCCAGGTTGTTTAGTGTATCAAACCTGTTTGTACTAGTGACACTTCTATCTTTAATATTGCTATTAAAAGGGACTTAATTAAATAAAATACTCTGAGATTTATTGAAATAGCCTGTAATAGCTCAATGTGCTTATACCTTCTTGAAATTCCCAAAACACATTGTGCTAGTGCAGCTAATGGCAAGTCCACCCTTGCACCACCTGGCTGTTTGTCATTTGCAAGGCCTATTAAATCTATTTATCACTGAGCTGATAGGAGGCAGAGAAGAAGGAATGAGGTTAGAAGAATTTTCACAGAGGAAAACGGCAAGAGGAAGTGGGCAACGTGAAGGAATTCTTGGAGTGCAAAACTTGTTTAGTCACAGTCCTCTAGTTCTTTAAATTAGAATGTTTCCCGAGAGTGTGATCAAAGCAGCAATTTTAATGGGTTTCTGAAGAAAAAAAATACTGTGGTAGGCTCTTTGAGAGTAACCTGGCAGACATCCTTCCCTCTGCAGTCTGATAACCAAAGGGGAGACTTGGAATTTACCTGAATTCTGAATTACACGGAGTAGGTATCTAGTTTGGATAACTTTCGTCTCCCCAAAAGTGTGACTAGTGTAGATTTTAGTTTAATTTCGAGCTTATTTTCCTCCAGGGTAGCACCTGCGGCTTGTAAGCGATTTCCACAGTGGTGTAGGCTACATATTTAATTGTATGTGTACCAGCAATCTACTGAAAATGTAAATATAAAAAATAGGCTTGTATATCCACACAGAGCAGAAAGCAAAGTTGCTGGTAATATACAGAGGTAAGAAGAAATTATGGACTGCTATAAAATCTCATTAAAAATGATATATTATGATATATCCAGTAGCTTTATCTGGGAGAAGTAGTGGGGAGCTATAATCGTCCTTCAGTTGCACAGATCATACTGGAAACATTATTTAATATTTATATTCCAGAATGGTTTTATTTCAGTCCTGCCTTATGTGAACAATGTTATTTTATCAGCTTCTATCTCTACATTGAAAGTAAAAATGTTCCTTATCTTTAATAGCAGCAGGACACTTACAGTAATGCTTTTCTTAAGAACAAACAAAAAAAACCCTAAAATTTGAGCACAGCCATAACCCCCCCCGACAGGAAGCACATTAGGCACAATCTGAGGACACCCAGTGTGGTGACCCAGAGCAGAAAAATGCCTGAGGATAGTGGAATGTCTGCCTACTCCAGTGCCAGTTTTCCCAAGTCCTGTGAGATCCCCTGAATCCCCTGTGAGATCCCCTGAACCAAGGGGATGACTTCCCAACAGGCGACAACCTCCTTAGCTGGTGAGGCAAAACATCACCCAAGAAAAAGGATTGGACTGTACCTGTAGCCTTCAGAATTCTGTTTGAATGGCTGTAAGAGTTCATCAGGGGCAGGAGCCCAAGCAGAAAAGCAGATTTCCCCCCGTTGTTTCTCAGTTATTGAAGCTTGTAAAGTTCCTTTTCCAGTCCCAGGAACATTTCGCCCTTGTGATGATTAGAGATTGTGATGCTCCTCAGAAACTGCTCAGGCGGTGATGTGAGGAGAACAGGGAGCATTAAGCGGTTGTTAGGTTGAAACAAAATCTTCTGAGCTACTAAGAGATAATTAGGCTTTCAGTGGGGAAAGAAAAATACAATTTAAAGGCCTTTTACTAAACTTGGTTTTTCCTGAAGTGTTTACCTAACAGCTGTTCTCCTAAGGGACTCCCTTCTGAATTACTCAGCTCCCCAGGACAACCCAGGGGCCTGAAATACTCGGAGAAAAACCTGAACTAATAATCCAACTGTCTCATATTCTGTGTAATGGAGCAGCTGCCTCCAAATTGCTCTTTCTACCTCGGGGCCCGGTGCCCTTCCAGCTGCATCAGCTCCTTGCAGGTCAGTGTGAAGTGGTACCGGTTTGAGCGAGGGGCGAGCGTGGCCCTGGCCCTGGTGGTGCCAGGGGGAGCGAGGCTTTCTGCTGCAGGGTGAACGAGAGGGCACTCAACAGGCTGGCAAACCATCAAATGGCCCCTTGGGATGAAATGCTTTAATAAGAGGGAGATTAAAAAAAAAAAAAGTATTAAGAATTGTGCTGAAATACTGGGTAAAGAATAATCCCAGCTCTACTCAAGCTGCCCTGGTTAATTTTCCCGGTTCTTAGAGAAAGAAGCACAAAGCCTGAATGAAATTTCTCACTAATTCTTTCGTTTGAAGGGTAGTGAGACAATCTGCGTAATTATTTTTGGCAGTTCAGATGAGTCTGCTTTTCAAATGCTTGTCATAGTAACTAATACTCTGTTAGAGTAATTGCTTTTTCTGTATGTACACCTCTCTATTCAGTGTTTTTGTATTATTGTTTTCATTATAAATCCTGCAGGGGATTTTTCTCTCTGCCAAACCATTTTATATCCTTGGCTTCCGTTCCACCTATACAGTTTTTGCCAGATTTCCCTGTATTAGTCTCTTACAACCACCATAATATAAGAGGGATGTGTAAGATTTTTTTTTGTTTGTTTTTTTAAATTATCACCAAAAATATTTCATTTAGAGACATAAGAAAGCGCAAAACAAATTGGCAATGGAATACAATTCTTCATCGTGTTAAATCCTTCTCGACTTGGCACTGGCAAAACCAAAGAGAGACTTTGATTCCACCTGTCATTTTTACAGACCTCAGGCCACGGTGGCGAGGGATGCTGCCAGCACTGTTCCCTAGGCAGCCACAAAAATACGCTGCTCATTATGCACTGATATTCCACAGGGATTTTTTTTTTTTTAAATTTCCCCTCAGGCCAACAGTAAGCTACTTTTGAAAATACATAGGCAGTATTCCTTTAAAAAGAGCAAGCGCCTGGCTTTCAGTTAGAAGAAACACGGTGTGGGAAATTACGGAGAAGATTCTTTTCCTTTTGAGGAAAGCATCTTCTGGGAGCGTTGCTGACTGCCGTGGTTCTCAGGGGGGAATATCTCAGGTTCTTACCGTGTGTAAGAACAGTGACAGAAGCTGGTAAATGCTCGAATAATCCGCCAGCGTCCGTCCCCCCGCCTCGGCCACAGCCAGCCCGGGTGTTCGGGGTGTCCTGCCTGGAGTGATCTGTCCCCTCTGAGGCTCCTTCACAGGTCCGGTGATCTTTGTTCCCAGCTTCCAGCACAAGAGCGTTGAATCCCATAAAAACTCGGCCGTGTACTCTCCGAGCAGATGAGAACTGCTTTAAGGAGTGCCGCCTGTGTGGAATGAGCGCCCTATTTTAAAAGCACTTTGAAGAGCAAAGGAAGCTTTGCATGCTGTTTAAAAAAAAAAAAAAAGGCACACCCAAGGTTCAGAACACTGTCAAAAATTGAATATTTCATTTTTATACCGATTTAAGTAGACAAAGTTAAGAGCAGCTTTTCACAGAACAAATGTAATTTCTTGACTTGCTCCGTATTTTTCTGTGCTGAAAGGGAAGTCATAGTTTTGTGCATAAATAACCCACTTAGAACAATGGAACTAAAGATTCTTGATACATATGGATAACCAGGACTGAACTCCTGGTTAAAATCGTTTTATTTTTGCTAAGGCTTGAAAAGAAAATACCAGGTACTTCTTCAGTTTATGCTTTTTGGGTTTTTTTTTTTTTTTGCAGAGATTACATTTTCTGCCAGGCCAAGGGTGATCGTCTGGGAAAGAAATCTGTCTCATTTAAAAAAAAAATCTGAGTTCTAGCTTGCCTTTTGTAAAACCACGGGGCAATGTGCTTTTCAGATCCCATCACGTGCACCCAGTGTGAACTCTCAGGCAGTCATAAAATGCAGAGCAATTATCTTGATGTCAGTGGTGTCTGTAGCACTCCAGAACACTCACACGGAGGAAGTAATTCCAAGGGAGGAATTTCTGAAGAACAGACCTAGACTGTTTTCAGATTAAAGCATGAAAATTGAGGTTTCTTTCCATTTTTTATCTGCAAAGCTTTCTTGTTTAAAACCCTTTTGGCTTACATGTGGAAGTAAATCCTGTGGTTTTATAAATGCTTAGATTATGTTGTTAAGGGATGCTATTTTTGTGAAACCAACTAATCTGTGGATATCCTCGATGTGAAAACAGGAGAAACCACAATAATGGCTGTAAAGCAATGGCAGGCACTTTGTCTCCTCTCACGGGTCGGGTGAGCAGACCAGGTCAGAGGTGCAGAAAAGAATTGCGGCGTTCAGGGACCCACATTTAACTCCAAGTCCTTAAACAAGTGAGAGAATTGTCTGTGCACAGTCACCCCACCAAGGGTAGGTTTTGCAGCCCACAGGGGACGGTGGCAGTTCCCTGTATCCCGGTAACCTCTCGGAAGCAGACTTGGGTTCCTCACAGGGCTCTTGATGAGTGTGAGGTGGATGCTCTTGGTTTTAATGTGTCCTTTTAAAAGCTTTCAGAAACAGGCACTTAGGTTTCGAGCACAGAAGCAGGGCTTAGTCAGAGTCTGCTGATCGTCGCAGTAATTTCTGATGTTTTAATTCGTAGTATTTTTGTACACAGAACTGGTGTGCTTTGTGGGCTCTTCATTCACTTCCACAGAAAAATTGCTGTAAAAGATGGGACTGGGAGTGCTGTCGTACATCTGATTGCCAAGTGAAAACACAGGGGATACTTTTATTAGTATAAAGTAGGGAGGTGGGAAGAGGATTTTCATTTTTGAGGTTCATTGATTAACTAGAAGTCTGCCAGAGGCAGTTATCCTATTTTAAGAAAACTGTTGAGTCATCAGGAAGCAAAATAACACCAAAGATAGCAGTGCCACCATAAGGTTTTAAGTCTACAGATTTAACTGCGTGATCCCTTCTTATTCTGGTGGGCACTGGCACGTATTGTCTTGTCTTTGACACATTTTGGTATCTGCTACGATGAGGGGTTTTTTAAATTTTCAAAGCCTAGAGCTAGTAAAGCAGGATGCTTTCTGCAAGACGTTGATTACGATTGGATGGGGTGTGTAGATAAAGATAGATGGGGTATGTAAATAAAGATAAATCTTTATTATTTGCTGCCCTGCCCTCCTTTCTGTCCCTGCCCAGTACAACTTTTTGGAAGATAAACTTACGGAAGGTTGACTGTCAAGTGGGAGAAAATGTAAATTTCTTTTTTAATGTACTGAAATACCAGCTTCTGTTGCCTTTGGAATCAAATATCCTTATATGCTTAGAAGTTGGCATGTGAAAATATGTTGCTCTTCAGTTCTGCCAGTGATACAGGCTTCAGGTAATTATATCCATAAACCAATTTCTTTACTTCTGTAAAAATTAGATATATTGGGAATGGTTCCTGGTAAACTGAGATAAAGTGTGTTGGAGTGCCTTACAAGTTATTCTTAGAGCAGGGCAAGGTGTAGCCATGGAAAAAGATTTTTTTTTTTCTTCTTTTTTTTTTTTTTAATATATTTGCCAAGAAATTATGGTATGCTTCAACTAACTTATCCTGGATGTTCTGGTCTGGATATTAGATTCCCTCTGAGGAATCAACATGGTAGACAAAGGAAGTGGAATTACTACTGCCGGTGTTGTAAGGATGCGACATCTGAATGGCCGAGAAATTACTTGTTAAATGTTAGACTAATAAATATATTTTAAGTCAAGATATCAAGATGAGTGATGAAGGTTGGACATAGAAGAAGGTAAGTTTTGCGTGTTTTTCTTATTTTGTGTGTATGTGTAGATGAAGTTTATATTTTAGTTTTCAGGACTGATTCCACCTCAGCTGACCCATTTCCACTCCACCTTTGGGATGTGATGGGACAGCCCGGTTTGTTGGTGCTCGAGCCCTTCGAGCTGCAGAGAGAGAGAGAGGGGCTGCCTCGAATAATGAGCTATAATTATATACCCCATAATAACGGGATGCAGATTTGAGCCGTGCTGTGTTTAAGTGGCAGTGGCAGGGCCCTTGGACACGCTTTCGGTGCCTACACCCTGCAGGGCACCCTCCCGATGGCAAGAGAGGCTTTCCTGTGAGTTCACTTCTCTTTGCTCCTTTTCCAGTGCGGTCACATTTGAAAAATGCCATTTGCTTCCTCTCCAGTAACAGCTGAAGAGACAGATGCAGGAAATTCAGTGCAGTGCAAAGTGAGGTAGAATAAATACAAATTTCTACCCGTTAATACCGTCCTGAGCATGAAGCTGCTCTCTGAACTGAGGGGAGGCAGGAAAGGCTGGCAGTGCTGACACAGTTTCCATGGAAGTGGGATCATTATCTCGCTGGCTTCTGAGTTTTGATGGGTTTTAGCAGGCTGAGAAGAAGGTCTGGTGTGCACTGTCCTTCTGGCTGCCTTCAGGAAACAAATTATTTGGCAGTTTAAAAATTAGTAGTTTATGGTGTTCCCATATAAACATGGCTATTCCCAAGCTTTTGTGGCCACGGTTCTGGAAGAAATTTCAGTACCACCATCCCACTTACAGTCACGCTCAGTGATCTGGCATTGAAAAATACCAATGGAAGTATTGTAAAAAGATCTCTTCAGCAAAATAACTGTAAATTAGGGACAATACTACTTCCAAAATTGCTCTCAAATAATGCTCAAACAAATCTAGCAACTAAAACTCTTCAAAGAAACTAAGAAGTGTATCCAGATCTTGAACAGTATCTATCTATATCCGAATGCTCACGAATATTAAAGTGAACAAAATGTGATCTGAAGCCAAAATAATTGTTTTCTGGTAGCCTTAGTTTGTCATTTTGGAAGCAGTGGAAGTATTGATTACCTGAGAGCTTTTACCCACAGGTGAGGTTCATGGCCAGCAGATGAGCATGTGGGTTTGCAGTGCCAGATCCTCCTCTGGATTACCCAAAAATGGGGATTGATTTTTTTTTTTTTTCCCCCTACATACCAGTTAGAAGCTCCTTGGAAATGAAGGTAAATTGCTTTGTACAAAATGCATACAACAGTATCAGCACAGGGAGTTAGTGAGATGTAAATTCCCACCCCAGTGTAATGTGTCCTAATTTCTCCAAGCCCTAGGGCCATCTTGTTCCTGAATGAGAGCACCCAGATAGAGGTTTAAATGCATTTATTAAGGTTTCTAATTGTCCTGCTGTTGAATAACCTAAAGCATTTCTGCCTTGTTGGAGAACGAGGTGCTTAATCATGGAGACTGCACAGGTTTAGTTTGCTTCTGGGCTTTGGTTTTGTTTCTTTTTGCTGGAACCTTTCACTCTATTTGGCAGAACATTGGAACACAGTCTTTGTTGACTTTAAAAGGGGTATTTTGAAGTAATGTTTCCAAGGCTGGTTAGCAAATAGTTCCACTTAAATAAATCCAAGTGGAAGTTAGCTTTAGTGTGAACTGGTACAAGCAAAAATTCAGTGTGATCTATAACCATTTATTCCCACCTGCCTGCCTTTATCTGTTCCGCCTGGGCTTTCAGATGGGAGGTGGGACACCTGTGCCAGCAGTCAGTTTGGGAATATCAGCTGGGAATGTGTGGTGGTGGGCTGTTTCTAGCTGTCTCCCATTTGCTATCAGGCCCAGTCTAACTATGTCATTGTGAGCTAACTCTTCTTCGGAGTACGAGCAGTGTTATTGCAGTACAATTCTGCGTTTGACTAAAAATTCTAGCAAAACAGCTGCCTTGCCAGTGTAGAGTTTTGTCAGGTGCTTTTGGCTCTGGTTAAAATATGAGTTGCACATGTGCTGGAGCAGATTTCAGTCCTGTTGGGGTGACAGCACTGTGGGCTGTTACACTAAGCTGTTTTGTGACACAGGCAGTGAATTAAGCTGAAAGCAGCAAGCTTTTTTGTGTTCTTCTGGTACACTAAAACATCTGGATGTTGTATGAAAAGAGGGGACCTACTCCGACACTTTCCTGGAAACTATTTAATGATAAGAAAAGTTCTTGAAAGAAAAAAAAAAAGCCTCAAGTACGAAGATTTAAGCCTGGTTTACATGTGATGTTTGGGTTGGGCTTTTTTTTGTATGATTATCACAGACTTACAGATATGTAGACTACATGTATAAATTCCTGTATTGAAAAAAAAAAACAGCTCTGGCAGATTATGGTGCTACAAACATGTTAACCCTGGAATAGTTTTACTACCTAAAATATGCTGCAGTATAGTGAGATGATTTGGGGGGGGTTGGGTTCTATTTGTGTGTTTTTTATGACTAGGCCAAGCTGTTTGCAGTTGATACCTAACCACTGTGATTTCCCTTCTGCAGAGAAGTGGCTTCAGATGCTGTGGACAGCCTTATGGACCCTGTTGGCAGCAGCAGTAGCAGGGCTGGGAATTTTTTATAATTAGAAGCTTGATAGGTTTCTGAGGCTTGTTTATGGTTTGCTGCCAGGAAAAAAAAAAACCTAAAAAATAAAAAAGGTTAAGATGCCTTTTTGCATAGCACCGAGCCCCAGCCCTGCCCTTCCTCCGCCGCTGGACGGGAGCACACCGAGCACAGGGGGAGGCTGCCAGGTGCCGCTGCTGCCCAGAGCTCAGGTGGGAGCGATTTTGCCCTCAGGGCCCTGGCGGCAGGAGCGGGGCCGGCACAGGGGCGCTGCCCGGGCGCCGTTCGGGTGCAGGGGGGCCGCGGGCCGGGCTCCTCGCCCACCGCCCGC
>VYZQ01005319.1:20121-42853 GCA_013400655.1 Mystacornis crossleyi | reverse complement strand
TTATAGCTATCTAAGATATAAATTAAGAGATCTATCCATTGCTTTGAACGAGCAGAATACAAAATTTTGCTGCTTGTGCAGAGTAATACCTTCAAATTTGTCTTTTAATATTAGTGGTTACTCTCTGCATGGACTAGTTCCATAATTTGGGCAGATAACGTTACTATCAGGCTCAATATTAATTATTTTCAAGTGCCCTTTTGCCCAGGTATTTGAGACAGTTTGTATTCCATAAATAAAATTTAATGGGAATCTACTAGCAAAGAAATAAATAAATGAGAGAGGTAATGAAAAATGGAAAATCAGGACTGTTTTACTACAGTGCTTTTCTTTCATTGTTAATTGAAGTATTTTTTCAGCCTTGTGTGTAAAACACAGTTAAGGGTGGAGATGTTAAAATTCCTCTCATTCAGAATACTGAAACTCTCCCACAAAGCTTCTGTCATTTAATGTGTTCATGAAGGAAAGACATACACAAAATGCCTATTTTGCATTTTGCAAGTGTTTTGGGCCATGGAATCCCATATCACATGAACTTCAACTTGCCTCACTTGCCTCAGTTTTAGCTTGCCAGTTAACTAGGGTACAAGTAGCACCATTGTACTGGCAGCAGTTTGTAGTAGAGAGAAAACAGAGAAGCAGGTCTTGTTATTGTCATAATAATGCTTCGTAACTGAACAAGTGCTCAAAAGCCTCATACCAATTCTCTGCATTAGCAGGGATTTTTGTCTTAGTTATTATTTTCAGATTTGGGGAAAGACTATTTGGGTTCCCAGACTCAATAACAACTTGTCACAGAAACCATGTTTCTTTGCAAACTCATAAAACTTTGAAATAAACAATTTGCATTTTGTTTACTGTAGTACTTTTATGGCACTGTGGTGACATTTTGAAGTATTTCATTCTTTTGTTCATGAACAGAACTTATCATANGAATAGCTGGAAAGCTGGAAGTTTGAATAGCAGTGAGATGGCGCCCATCATCAGTTACTTTGGCTCCCTATGGTTCCTCTAAATTTGTCCTCTCTGACAAGAAATGGATCCAGGTCCATTCTGAGGTCTGGATTCCCTTCTCACGACATTTACACACAGGTCATGTTCACACGTGGACCGAGACTGGCGCCTGAAGATGTCCTGGCACGGCAATTTGGTCAGTCAAGCAAGTTAGATGAAAGCAGGAATGTCCCTGGATTACAAGACTAAGTGAAATGGAAAGAGTCGCATTTATGCTGGAAAACTCCAAACCACGTTTGTTGTCCACAAACTGCCTATTGGAAATTATCCCTAGACTACTTTACCTACCAAAGCATATCTTGGAATTTTCCAGGAAGACTGCTAGGTTAAACAGTCCAAATTCAACACAGGGAGTATACTAGCATTTTATTAGTGTAAATTATCATATTCTCATGTTTAGTTCCCAGTACACTTGAATTTACTAGAGGCTTTCTAGTAATGAATATTAATATATGAAAGTGTTACTGAAAGTAAAACTTTTTATCTGGTCAGCCGTGCATAATGTAACTATAATCATTCTTGCTCGAGTGAAATAACACTTCTGGTTTTAGGAAAAGAATGTTCTTACTTTATTGCCTGAGAATTCTATGGTGCTTTTTATTATTAAATCCAGAGCAATTTTACCTAATGAGTATAACCAAAAAAACCGTAAGAAAAACCATTAATCTTTATACACTTTTGTTAATGTTCCCTTGGAAACTGAAATATCATAATCTAGCAGAAGAAAAGCCAGTTGTTAAATCTTCTGTTAAATTTTTGTTAATCCAACTGGTAAATTATTCATGGTAAATTTATAAACCCAAAATAATAAATTCACTGGATACTGACAAATTATTTTTGGGCAAACAACTGTATGTGTTAAGAAAGATCATGACAATAAAGATTCTGAAATAACAAGAATTTGTTGTTGAGAAAAAAATATGATAGCCATAAAATATTACTTAATGAAAATAGTGAAAACTTTGAGATCTAAATTTGAAACTATACATGTATTATATTATCTGTAATGTATATTTTGAGAACTAGGCTCTTTTCAGAAAGAAAGTGAGGTTTGCTGTGTTCGTCTTCTCATGTAAGGAGATGGAGGCTATTCACATGGAAGCTATTCTCGAGAGCATAACAAATATGACCCATTACTTGTAGAGGAGTAAAAAAGCAAAGTACCATGTGCAAACCTTTTACTTTCTGCACCAAAATCTATGAAAGAAAAACATTTCAGAGTTTCGTGGCAGTATGACTGGGGCCTGAAAATTTCACAGAATGAACATTAACTCTGTTTTCAGAGTCATTATCACTCAGAAAAATGAACATATTTATGGCAGTTAAATATACCTGTGTATATGTTAGAAAACTCTAAATAACTTGTTCTTATGTAACCTACATATGCAACACTACATATGTAAAAACACAAATATGGTGGTCTTGAAATGCTGGAGACTAAAGAAGATCATCTTTGGCTGACACTGAGGTGAATAATTCTGACCAGGTTGCAGTATAGACTGCAGAATCCAAATCAGTGTACTATTACTTTCTAAACAATCAACCTGGTAATTGGGTATTGATTATCAAGGCCAGAGTCCTTCATGGCCTTGCCTGCTTAAAACGGACATGAAAAGTGACACATGAAACGACTGAAGGTCTTGCGATGTTGTGACAACTGCTAGCAACATACCGAAAATTCTTCCTGAAACTTTAGGTTGTTGTTTGTGCAAAGCTCTTCAACATGTTGTAGAAAGGATTTCTTGCTTATTGGCCTGAAAGTAAGGACAGAAGAATTAGAAACCCATAGGGAATATCTTTGTCATTCTTTTTATTTAACTGCAGTTTATTAACAAACAATGTTTTCCAGTTCAATGGAAACTGATACTTATAGGTAGAAAATTGTACAGCATGCTTATTTGATTTCTTTTCAATCACTTAAAAGAGAAATAATTTATCCCCTTGTTGTTCCCCCTCATAAAATTTTTAATTTTGCTAATGTTAATAGTACTGTAGACTATGATCATTTTTATAGGTAACAGCATTTCAAGGTGAAGTTTCGACATTAAAGTAAATCTGTAAACTTATTATTGCATTCTAATGTACATAATACTTCTTTGTTACACAGAAAACATTTCATACATTGCAAGGTTTTAGACATATAAAATATTGCAGTGACCTCATTCTCATAATGACATGGTTTTTAAATCCTGAGGAGGTTAAATAACCCTGTATTACTTCCCAAGCTAAAACACAGACATGCAGGCTTCACCCCAGAGAGAGAGAAAGCATTTCTCCAGTTACCATGCAATTAGTCATGCTTTTATGATTTATACTCAGCTTGGACTTTTTTTCTAATAAACATAGAGGAGGGAACCACACATTGAGGCTCATCGATGAACAAAACAAAAAAAAATCGTTAATAAACTTACTTGATGGATTTTCTATAACTAAGTAACCTGCAACAGAGATTTTTGTTATATGTAGCAAGCTGAGAGCTAACCAATATTGTGCATGTTAATAGGTTCTAGATTAAATACCAAGTAACTAAAGATTGGTTTCCCTTATAGATTCAAATTCAGATATCTTGGGTGATTGTCTTGATTAGTTTTTATCTCAAGCATTGACAGATACAAATAACATAGTTACAGTTTCTATCTTTAAAGTTTCTTTCTTTAAATCACTTTACAGTGCTCTGGGCTCATATGGCCCTGGGAAACCCATACTTGCTGCACACCATTACATGTATATTTATAGGCTTTATTTTGCATTCTTTACCCAATATCATTCACCTAAGGGCCATTTCAGAATATCAGGATAGGATTAATCTAACTGAACACAGATCCTCTTTCTTAGTCACTCTAGATTTCTTTTATAATAAATGAGGAGAAATAGGTATAATTTCATCTCATTTGAAGCAGGTATCTAAGATGAGTTGCCAATGAATGATGCTACTGGTGGGCCTCTACAGAAACCACAGTTATGGTTGTTTTTCTAAAGATTTTAAAAATTAGAGTCCTGGTTTCATGTTAATTTTAAAACATGTTCATTGTTGTTTCTGTATATGACAATTTTAAAAACCGTGATACATATTAAATCTTTAACTTGATCTCACAGCAGGTTTTGTGAAGATAGTACATGAACATCTATACCCAGGGCACTTTCAGATGCCCTTGAAACTTGGTCACAATTGCCTCTGAATGGATTTAGAAACCCAAAATTGAGCATTCAGACTCACAAAGCTTGTCTAAAGGACCAAGTAAAAAAAGTTTGTAATAGTTCAGTTTAAAAGATAACCTGCTCCTTCAAAAAACTCTTAAGTACCCCTTTCATGTGCCTGTTCCTCCAAATATACATTCTTACAGAAAATATGACAAAAAGTATTCTATAATACAAACATCTACCATACTGCTGTCATAGTTTTAGTAGAAAAGAAAAAAATTGCTTTAAAAATAGTTGGTTTATGAAGTTATTCTTATTTATTTAAATTTAATTGAGATAATAAAATGATATTAATACAATTGTTGAATAATTTATTATTAAGCATCAGAGAAGTTAATTTCAAGGCTACTAAGGATGCCTTTGTGGTGCGTACTTTGTTAGAACTGTTATACTCAAACAAAGCAAACTGGCTATGAAAGCCTCACTGGATCAGTCTCACTGGAGTTAAAAGTATTCACAGAAATAAAGGTGCTTACTAAGACAACTGAAGGACAGCTTCAGAGTGAAAAAGAAGGCAGTAAGATAAGAAAGCATGCAACTCTATTTGTTCAGAACATTTAGATATATAGCTTGTGCTTATTGTATCACATAAGTTATTTGCATTACGTGGCAAATGAAACTACCTTCAAGTAATATTGGCAGCATGATAAAGTTTCCTAACAAAAAAGGATTTTTAATAGCTGTACCTAAGTACTGCACACAACTATATATTTGTCTTTGAGCAGAACAGAAACAATTTTTTAGGCTTTTTTTTCAGGACAAAATTATAAACACACTTTGAAGTGAAGTTACATTTGTTTTTCCTTTGAATTCACCTATCTTTACCATAGAACAACAGAAAAAAGTCATGTCCCAGTTGGCATTCCAGTAATTTTTCAAATACAGTTAGCTCTCCTCTCAAATGTTTAGCAATGAGGGGCTTACTGCACATGACTTGCAGTAAGAAAATGCAGTTTGGTCATAAGGGGGTAAAAATTACTTCTGTGCTGTACGTAAGCAACCCAGGTATGCCACTTAGCACTTCAGTGCTGAAGGTACATGGATGCAACAGTATAACTTTTTTTAAGAAGCAAAGCATTTATGTGTTGGCACTTAAACCTATCCGTGGGAATTATAGTGAAGAACTTTTTTTTTTAGAGCTACTGAACTGTCACACTTCTGTTAGTAGCAAGTGCACATAGCAGTGGCTTGGCAGCTCAGAAAATAAGATGATTTACTTTAAAATGCTCATAGGAAAGTTAATGTCTAACTTGTCTAACTGTGGCACAGGAGTTGGATTTGTTGTGCAAGGATCTTCAGAAGGGATGAATTTTGTGTTCTCATGAAAGACTTTCAGCAATGCTCTGTTTCACCATCCTTAGGCTTAAAATAATAGTATTTTTTCTATGTTTCTTGACTAGGAATACATAGTAATAAACTTACAGTATTTTTTCAATGAAAAAATACTCATCTATCTATAATCTTGTCTTCCACATTACCCAGTGTTTTGTATAAAACTTAAAAATATAAATATCACTAGATCTTCATAAGCACAATTTAGAATCAAATCATGAGTTGAAAACTTCCCTCTTTTAGCTGGACCATTTCAGATTCCCACTTGTCTGACTTTGAAATGAGGAAAGAAAAACATTCTCAAGATAAAGAATGCTTTATTGCCTTAAATCTGATTTTCTTTTAAAACAGTGTATTGTTTCATGTGTGGTTTTTTTGGGTTTTTTTTTTTTTGAAGACTATCAAAAATCTGAATCCCACTCAGATTACTTATGATAGAGCTAGAAAGAAGCCATTTATTTGTGTTGGCAGTGATAACTGAAGACATATTGTCACACAGACTCAGCTTTCTCTCTGGGTCAATCATCTGAAATCCACAGGGAATTAAAATTTCGTCCAACCAGAAAACTACAGAAATTACTATGTAGGCAAAAGGCTTAACTCATAAGCACCACTGACACTTCCTAGGACCAACAGAGGAACTAATTTTTAACAAGTTAATTGAAAGCAATATGGAGTTTAACCCTTCCTACATATTAAAGGCCTAAGGAAAGAGAACACATGGTCATTTCTTCTGTTGTACCAGGACACATACATTCATAAGCCTTGTTCTCCTGGGACACAAACTTCAGGAAGCCTATTTTTGATGACTGATTACCAAAGAGAAACTTTTTGAAGAAAAAGGCAAGGCGGAAGCCATGCCTACCCCTACTCAAAGGAAGATCAGTCGGTCTACACAAAGAAAGAATCAGGCTGGTCTATAGAAATTAATGTGTGTGCAAAATGGTTAGCTCAAATATAGACACCCACTGAATGCATAGTATATAGGAAAGATAAGATCAGAAAATAATTTTCTATGCAATACTTTTCCATAAGGAGTTCTAATTACCTGGTATTTGCAGGGGCTACAGTGTCTGTAATGCAGAAGTATTTCTTCTGACCCCATTTTCATGACAAGCTGTCTCACACAGTGGAAAAAAAGCCTCAAAGGATCAACCACAAGGTGCAACTTCTCAAGGAAAGATTAAAAAAAAAACGGGAATCTAAATGGCTTTATCCTTGCTGCAGAAAGCACTGCAAAAGTAGGGTGCCAGAGTGGTTGTCTCCTAGGTGAGCACCTGGAACAGGTAAGAGTTACTTGTATCTCACCANCCTGTCCAAACCAGGACACTGGTGCACCCTGAAAATTTAGGGACAGAATCCGTTCACAGAAGATTAGTGTCTGCTTTGAAGAGTAACTTAGCAAACCCTGTGGATCTGTTGTAAAAGGCAAGTAATGGGAGCACCCAGTATGTGTATATTCAGCGTGCTTGATGAAACAGTGTTTAATTCAGTTTAGGTTGATGGGTTATATATGTTTTGTACAAGGCTGTTTTTTACTGTTATTAGCTGTCTCACACCATCAGTGCAAGGTAAGTCCCAGAGATCAAATTTAGCATTTTGGATTCATAAAGAAGATCTCATTTTCCACTAAATTCAGTAGGACTTAACTCTCTAAAAATGCCCTCTGAAACTACATCCAATTGATAAATTGCTCAACAAGACTTGGTGAGACAGAATGTATATGTATTGGCTAGTATTAGTAATTTTAGACACTGAAGTTTGTAAATAATTTTTTTAATATGATCATTACGTTAAAAGACTACTACTGGAACTGGGATTTTCCTTTAATTTCCTGGTCTGAAAAAAAAATTTTACCCACAAAAAAGTTCCAAAATTGTCAAAATGGAATGCTTGGCACATTTAAATTTCTCTTTTTCTACTCAAACTGACTTTTGTAGTGCAAAATACAGCATATTTAAAAAGTTATAAAAATGTGTGAAAGATAATGTTTTGATTAACCTATACTGAACATTCGCTGAGCTTCAAGCTGTTGAATTTTTGATCTCAGAATGATAAAAACTATTTCAAGTCATATTAATACAGGACAGAATAATCTTTTTCTACTTTATTGTTTTTCTCATGAGATACCAGCTGCAAAAATTTTCTGCGAATATGAGCCAAGATCGTAAGCCGTGATTCACTAAGTATGAAAGAATGTCTGAAGAAACAATGGATGAAGGGCAGTCAAGAAGGATCTCATGGAGCAGGGTAGAGTATTTTGATCCTGTGGATGAACTGTGTCAGCTGCATGTGTGTACCTTTATTGATTTATAGTAGCTAAATAATATAATGTCAGAGAAGTGACCAAAAACCTGGTTTCCACCTTCAAATGAGCACTGAATGGGATGATTAGTAGGTAGAGGGAAAAAAAAAATCTATATTGCTCTTCTATCACCTAGGATTTTCACACAAACTCCCCACTGTCCTTTCAGGGTAGGAAGCTGGACCAGATTTCAATTGATTTGCTGCTATCTGAAAAATACAAACATGCTAGTCTGGTAAAGGAATCTGCCCATCTCTGCCCTCCTCATACACTTGCAAGATGTCACGAACTGAAACACAGCAAGCTCTGCAGACACAGCTGAGATAGCTGCCTGAATGCGGCCAGTGTAGATTGTGCAGATGCAGTGGTTCCCATTCCAAATGCATGCGAAATTTGTGAAGGTTAGACTGTAGTCATCAACATTAAATACAATAATTAAACATGCTAACGTGTCACTGCTTTAACCACAAATCATGAGAATGATAGAGTCAGCACAAGAACTGGGACTGTAATTGACTTCAACATAGCTGTTCCCCAGTGGCAATAGGTACAAAAGTTCTTTCATGGTGCAACTGTGGAAGTCTAAAAACAGGAAACAAAAATATTTTAGTCATTAGGTTTTGCAGTAAGCTGCCTTGGTACATGCTGCCATGCTTCTGCCAGCTCCGTGATATAACTCATCATTACCAGGAAGGATGTAACTATATTAAAGACAGCTACTAGAGACACCTAAAATGTCCCTTTTTGGCTCTTGACATTACCAGAACAGTATATTACACACAGTAAAAGTTTCTTTGAGGCTTAAAAAAAAAAAAGCCAAAATTAACTAAAAAATTTTGAACAGATAAAGGATATCCTTCCCCTCATTACCCCTCATGTTATCTAGGAGAGTACTTCGGGACATTTTCTGTGTTCCAGCTGAAAAGATGTCATGAATCCTGTCCTGAGGAGCTCTCAATTAGTGCCTGCACTTCAAACTTCAACAGTTTGTCATAATGTTCGACAAAGGACTTGGGCAAGGAGCCTGCTGTAGCTTCAGTGCCACTACGGTTTGAAAAATAATAATCCAAAATTTTAATACCTGCATCCTGTACCTTACTATGACAGAAGTAGAGAGTCTTTGCTTTTGGCCATTAGAGCACAGTTGGAAGGAGAGAAGAGAAAAATAAAGATGGAAGGACATGACAAACTGCAAACCAAATTGTGAGACTGACTGATTAAAATGAGGGTGATGTAACTAAAACTGCTGAAGCACTGTTCAGTAAAAGTCTTGCTTTGCATAAATCACATAATGACGTGTACATAAGTAGAAATATTATAGTTTTCAATTACCCTTTAGAGTTTGAGATGTAAAAATTTAAAATACACATAATTTAGACATAAAAGTGGCAGAATTGTATCTGCAAACAAATAAAGGATATTTGACTGTGTGGATATGTTGCTGAGTTTGTAGGGGCATAGTATGAAACAGCTGTAGTGTGTGTACTAAAGATTGCTGAGGAAAAAAGAGAGTTTCTCTTAAGTATATATATCCTAACTTCCAAAGGAAAGAAACAGCATGTTTCTTACGTCACATTTGCACTACTTCTGTTTCAAGGATAGGTTGTATTGATCAGGGCTATATTGCCATGATGTATTATAACTCCTATTTAAAAATTGCCCTGATTTATTTCAAAATAGTTGTGGAACTCCTACAACTCAACATTAGGGACTAAGAACATACATGATTTCATGATGACAAATACCATTGTTTGTCATTAGAATATCCGCAAAGATTGACATTTCATTTCCATTAACTATATCATTCAATATAGTACGATAACACACAGGTTAAGAGAACAGAATGGAAAACACACCATGTTGCTTCAATAATACAAAAACTTACTGGATGACAAAAATCTCCTTGCGTCTAAAGAAAAATGAAGAGTATCTGGAAGTAAAATCCATTAACACTTTAGTACATAAACAACATTAGTACTATTCTTATTCAGCTAACGATGTGGAAACAAGGTATTTTGAAGATGTATCAAGATCATTTATCTGAGGCCCAATTATTGCAGTTCAGTTGTCAGAGGTTCTGCCTTCAGTGGACACTTTGCACTGTCATTAGCAGGTACTAAATTCTGCTATCTGAACAAGTGCCCGGCACAGGACATACCCCAGCAATTACGTCAATGAGTTCCAGATGATTCTCAGTGTTTTCTCATCTGTTACAAGCAACCACTCTTGTGTGCTCTATTTTGAACAGGTTTGTACATGCAGTCAACTTACTCTGTACCACACACAGACATACACAAAACCCCAGGTCAACAGCTACAACCTTTCATCTTCCAGCTATTCCTAGTCTGCAACAGTAGGATATTTGGCTACTAGGGCAAGACTATTTTAGGCTTCTCATCTTTAAGGAGACTGCCTACCACAGTGTTTCATCTGTGACACAGCAGGGAAAATACAGGCAGGTGAAGAATGTTCACCAAACATTTCTAACTCAGTTGGATGTCACATATTATTGACAATCACCATTATAGTCATTTGGTGAATAATATCACTGTTTCTGAGAGTCAAAAAGTGGTTTTTCTTCTGATAAATATCTGTGACAAGATTTCTTGTCAGATACAGAACATGAATTGCTGCACGCACCTTAAATGAGTAGATGTTAGGATAGCCAGTGTGCTGAGCTCCACAGAAACCCAGACGTTATGACAATTCCTCTGTTTAAAAAAACTGCTGCTTTCTAAATGTCAATTAAAAAATGACAGATTTGTTCTTGACTTAGTTGATTTGTTCTTGAATTAGTTGACAGGGACTTCTAGGAGCCTGGCTTTTTCAAAAAGCTTGTGTAAGTTTGCAGCCTACACAAAAAATTGGGCCATTAAAAAAACTCAGAAATTCTGCATGTGTAAAATATGTAGCCTGTCTTTGGCTAACACAATTAAACAGTGATTTGCACTTAGATTTTTATCTTGTTGTAAAAAGAGCTTAAGATTAAGTGATTTTCTAAAAGCTAGTGGGAAGTGTCTTGAGGATGGAGGTCATTCTTTGAAAAAGGATCTCAGTGACCTGTGTAAATAAGAACAGCACAAACACTTCCAAACAAGCAAAGGTCAGAAAGGGGTCATGGCTACAGACCTTTTGGACTACTGTTTTGCCTATGGAGTACACTTACCGTGTAAATCTTTCATCCTTCAGCTCCAGGTCTGCCACTGTGATCAGCTGATCCAGTTTGAATTTCGTGTCAATAATTTCAGCATCTCGTGGGGAGTATGTGCCTCCCTCTTTTTGCTTTTGCCGAATTCTAAACAGAAAATCACAGTGTAAAATACACATGCAAAAGATTTAAGGACACACATGCCAATACTTTGATTTGACGGGCTGAAACTGAAAAATTGCCCGGAATCCTTCCTTGGCTTTCATTCTTGTCTCCCTTCTAACAGTGTAATTTAGTCAAATACTGAAGTTACGTTATCTAAAGTTCAGAAGAAAGAATCTATGTGCTGTATTCTTCTAGTTTTCCTACAGAAATTCTTTGGTAATGCCTGAATAAAGAGTAAGAACAGAACCAATGGATGAACAACCTTGCATCATGCGTGCAGTATGCAACCTCCTTCTTTACATAGACATTTTGTTCACTATTTGAATTGAAACTCAGTTTCTCTTCCACTTGTGCGACTTCAGTGTATGTAACTGATAAATTTATTAGAAAGACAGAAAATAAAATTTAGAGTATTTACTTCATACCCAGCTGTAAATAGTATTAGCCATCATGATAACTATAAGCAGCTGACAGTCTGATCTCTCAATAGAAAAAGGGCTCTGAAAGGTTAAGAAAGGCTACCACTGATCTACCCTCTGGAGAAGTTGGATTTCCTTCTTCATTTATGGAAGTTACCCTCACTAGACTCAATTCTTTATGAGTCTCTCCCTTAGTTTCTACATAAAAACAGAAACAAAAACAAAAAACCAACCAAACAAACAAAAAACAAAACAAAACAAAAAAAAACCCCAAACCCAACCAAAAATCAAGACATTTTGAAATTACATTTATAGAACTGTTTCAACTCTTCTTTAAACCATTTTTGAGTGCTTTCAAACATGCCATGGCAAGGATACATAAATCTCACCTTGCAAAAGCATATACTGCAGCCACCAAAAGAACAACTGAAAGTATACACAAAGTAACAGCAAGGATAACTTCTACAGATCTTCCTGTAGGTCCTTCACCTGCAACAGAAAGTGGAAAACTAATATATCATAGATCCTTCAAAATTTTTACAATTCTGACAGTATAAAATAAGGGAATAATGAAAGACAGACACTTTTTGTCTCTGTAGAACTGCAGTCATTTTCTATTGGTTGTAAAGTTGCTTCAAAAAGAAAACTATACCAAAACCAGAAACAGTTTACGTAGGGGTTCCTAAGCATTGCCGATCTATGTAATACATGATTTTAGTACGGATATGTTAATTCTATATGTGCAGGTGTTGCCTGGTGTTTTTCAGTTTTACCTGCTAAACGGGTTAAGGTCAGTCTATACTGCAGTAACACCAGTCTGAACGCTGGCCTGAGTTCAGCTCCTGCTTCAGTCTCTGTGCAGAACTACTCCAGCTCCTCAAGTGGAAAAGGAAGAGCACAACTCTAAAGCAATGAGGATTGCAGCTGCCACTCACAAACACAAAGTAAAAGATACTATTTTTGGTGGTATTCTAAGGGTGCTGAAGGAACTTAACCAGTGATGAGATCTGAATATCTTTCTAGATGAATCTGCCTCACTGACCATTAACTCATGTTCCTGGTTTATGTGAGAATTGGTGATATTATTAGGAACAACCATCAGTAGGTCAAAAGTAATCATAAAGGCCTCTATGATTGAAAAGGAAAGGTGCAGGTATTCTAATCAGTCCTTCCAGGTGAGAATGAAAGCTCATTAAGAAACTGACAAACTAGTTAGATTAGTAGTTTCTAGGCCTCATTTTGAACCTCTTTAGTGCTAAATTTCTGAGACTCATTTAATTTCCCACCCCTCCTGTAATCCTGCACCTGTAATAAAACTCACCCTCTTTTTCCTTAGGCAACAGTGAAAATAAGAAAAGCAAGGGAAGACTACTGCTGGTATTGTTCACTTTTGTTGACATTCACTTCCACTCGCTGGTCCACTGTAGAAAAACTTAGTTCCTGGTTAGACTCAAGGAGAAGAAGAAAAAGGTACTGCTTCCTGCCATATGAAACTATTTCCCAGTCAAGGGACAACATCCTCCCAAGGACACACTGGGAAACTCCACAGTCTTGGCTTTCTTTCTCTCAAGAGACTGTGATTTTTGGATTAGACAGTATATTGCAAATGATCTGCACTGATGTACATGAGAGAATGTGATTAAAATTCAAAACGATCCTGATTTATCTGGAGAAATCACCTTAAAACAGTGGTATGAAATTTTTTAAGATCAAGTGCATGGTTCTGTATGTAGGCAGGAATAATCAGCTACAATAATACAGCACAGTAAACAGTAGGCTGGGTCGAAATTTATCAGAAGTGTGAGATTATTGTAGACTGACACCAACACGAATAAGCAATGTCATGTCTGTATGAAGTTACAGGCAACAGAATTCAGTATTGTTTGCAAAACACCTGAAACAATTCTTCCACTGCATTAGTAAAATTTTAGATGCAACACTGGGCCCTACAAGGTAAGAAAACATTTAATCTTAGGTAAAGATAATAGAATAGAAAAGCGAGTACATAGAAAAAAGTTTTGATGAGAGAATGAATGAAAAAGTTCCTGCCACTCACTTATCACTGTGATAATTCAAAAACGTTAGCAATGTGAAAGAACAGAAGAATATCCAGAGAAACTTCTACAACAGTTCTATTTTGAACTGAACAGTGAAGTCTGTGTCAAAATGCACAATTAACATCAATCCAAACAATGCAGATGTTATTAAACAAAACAGTGCTGGTAGAGAATACCAACCAAGAATTAAAAACCCACATTTTCTCCTACTTCTTTGCAACAGGGGAGGACTACACGTGTCTCTGTAGACATGTCTGTAGAGATAATCATGGGCATGGGAAAGGAGATAGAGAATATCACGATGTATAAATCTGAAGTGCTGCACTCAACATATGATAATAACAAACTGCAATAATAGAATATGATAAGGTTAGTTTCTATCTAAAGGACTGTGTCAGGAAACCCCATTTTGATTATTTCCTATACCATCAGCTTTACAATTTATATGGAAAAAGTACATTTACACAGGACTACCAGTTGCCCCACAGCGATTTGCTGAACTAACCATCAAAACTTACAGAAGGGTTACAAGCTGCCTTGATTTATTACAAATTTAAACAGAATTTATCGCTGTATCTTAATTATCTCATGGAAAAATCCTGACCTTTCATTGTAGTAGGGACATTAACTTTGCAAAGAGAGTCATGGATTATGAGGAAGAAACTCCACGTCTCCAGCTCAAGAGGAACGTTGTGGTACTCCCAATATTATTGGGTGGGTGCACTCTATTAAAATGTATCCTTTACTATAATTAAAAAGCATCACTGCAGCTGTATATTCCCATAATTTCTGCTTCAGTGTTCCTCCCTAACAAAATTCTTATTATTTAAGAGCATCTGATGTGTCTCAAAATGATCTCTCAAGGTTTTCCATACTTTTTTCTGCTTCAAACATGTGATATTAAATTGCACCAGAAGGTTAACCTTCTGATTTTCCAGATCAAAGACCTACCTATTCTCTCAGTAGCCTTAGAAACCAGAATAATGTAGGGGTTTTTGAACTGTTGTGAATACCTCTGCCAAAATTCAAATTAGTGATTTATCTAACAAATTGAAAGTCTAATGTTGGAAACCCCAAAATTTCAGTGGTTATTACTAAAAAAGCTAATTGATTTAAAACCAAATTGCAATTCTGATTTCAGGGAGCATAAATTTCTCCTGGAGAGTGGCTGATGTTATGAGTGCAATAGAAGTAATTGGGTTGCAAAGACTATGAAAGCTGACTTTTTCACGTTTTCTGAGTTATATTTCTAGAGCTAGCTGGAAGTTCCTATAACCAAACAATGTTCTAGGAGGAAAAACTTGGGCAAGGTTCCTCATGCTAAGTGTTTCAAGAGAGTGCTGTATCTTCAATACCACTCGACTGCAGTACCTGCATCACTTGCAATATATCGCTTTGATGTGGATTTCACAGCACTTGTAAGAAAGCATGCAAAGAACTTTTGACGATCTATTCCACATAAGTTATATAGGCTCTGAAATTTAGAAGCTAAGGCCAGAAAAAAGTATGCTGCAGTCCGGCCTTAAAAAGCAGTGCTTGAGGTTAAAGTTTAGCACAGAAGGCATTGGATGCATATGAGGAGACACAGGTATCTGAGGAATTTTTCCCTTGTTGTGGTTTTTTCCCTATTACCTTTTATTCATCATACAAACAGATCTTGCTTATTAATCATATAAAAGGTGGAAATGTCAAAAGTTTTCAGTAACAATACATAAGGCAATGAATTACACTATCTGCCTGTCAGTAAGTATTGCAGATTTTTCTGTTAGAAAAGAGCAAATTATCCTTTTTGGATAAAGGACTGGAGGACAGGATAGAGTTGGACTCATTTCCAGTAAACTTGTTTTCCCCGATTGGACACACTATCTTCCCCTTACTGGGAAAAATATTTGCTTCATTGGCTTCGAACTTTTAAATTCAGAACATATAAATACAACTTTTATGCTGCACTTTCCAAAGCATTTCAGCCTGGAGAAGTAGTGCCAGATCCTTTCAGAATATTCAGATAGTGAATTAGCATTTCAGGGTCTTCAGTATCAGATCATGTAACAAATTCCTAAAATGGATTAGATGAATAAGGGAGCTCATATCACAGAAGATGAATGCCAAATGAGAAATATGTGCCCACTAAAATTCTTCTGGGTACTCATCCAGTTGTCTTGGTGTCCATTTTGAGAAAGTCAGGGCTAATGCTTAGCTAAGTAAGTTTTTGACTTGCAAACATATTAAAAGAACTTACAGATCTTATTGCAATCTGCAATGAGAGATGTCATTCCCAATTTTAGGGGTATATCAACATGGCCATAGAGGAATTATGTTTGATTTCAGACCAAATAACAGCTGACTTATTGGCTAGTGACTTTAGAACCAGATGGATTCTTTTAGACAATGTTAATTTATTAATTCTTACGGAGCTTTGTCTAAAGGATGAAGGGGCTAAAGGGTCATGCCCTCAGATGACCTGCCATTAAGCTCACTGGAATATAATCAGAGAATCATTTAGGTTGGAAAAGACCTTTAAGATCAAGTCCAACTGCTAACCTAGCACTGCCAAGGCCACCACTAAATCCTGTCCCTGAGTGCCACACCTACACACCTTTTAAATACCTCCAGGGATGGTGACTAACACTTTCCTGGGCAGCCTGTTCCATGTTTGACACTCCTTCTGCGCAGAAATTTTTCCTTATATCTGATCTAAACCTCCCCTGGCACCACATTTCCTCTTGTCCTATTGATTGTTACCTGGGAGAAGAGACTGACACCCATCTTGCCACAACGTCCTTTCAGAGAGTGGTAAACTCTCTCCCGAGCTTCCTTTTCTCCAGCCTAAATGAGCCCACCTCCCTCAGCTGCTCCTCACAGGACTTTTGCTCCAGACTCTTCATCATCTCCATTGCCTTTCCCTGGACATGCTCCAGCACCTCAGCGTTTTTTGTAGGGAGGGGCTCAGAACTGGGCACAGGATTCAAGGTGTGATCTCACCAGTGCCAAGTACAGGGGTGTTGTCGTGCACAAGGATCACAGGGGGACAATCACTGCCCTGGTCCTGCTGGCCACACTATTCCTGATACAGGCCAGGATGCCACTGGCCTTCTTGGCCACCTGGGCACGTGCTGGCTCATGTTCAGCTGCTGTTGACCAGCACCCACAGATTGTTTTTCCCTCGGGCATCATTCCAGCCACTCTTCCCCAAGCCTGTAGCACTGCACAGGGTTATCCAAGTGCAGGATCTGGGCTTGTAGAACCTCATACAACTGGCCTTGGCCCATCAATCCAGCCTGTCCAGATCCCTCCGCAGAGCCTTTCTGACCTCCAGCAGATCAACGCTCCTGCCTAACTTGGCATAATCTGCAAACTGACTGAAGGTGCCCTTGATCCCCTTGTTCAGGTCACCAACAGGCACATGAAACAGGACTGGCCAAATACTGAGCCCTGGGAAACTCCTCTAGGGACCAGCTGTCAGCTGGATGAAACTATTTAACCACCATTCTTTGGGCCCAGCCACCCAGCCAATTTTTCTTGCAGCCAAGATTATCAAGTACTAACTCTAGATCCAACACAGAAGGAAACAGCAAAAAGAGAATCACTACTGGCAGTTTGCCACACAAGATGAACTATCCTGGCATCGTGATATTTTTATTAGTATAACTGAATCTCTGCAAAGAAGCTTGTCAACACTGCCTCTTCATTTAACAGTCCAGCCTGACATAGAATCTCTTGACAACCTCAAAAGGACATAAAAGGCAATGGATATATTTCTTCAGCCATTCTAGTTAAGCTACATCCAACAAACGTAGAGATTATTTACTTCATGGAAACCACTGTACTAAAAAGAAACAGAATTGTGTAGACTCTTTAGAAATAGAGAAATACTTCATTAAATTACACTCGTATTACCTAATGTTTTGACAGGGTCGGAATAGTCAGAATCCGTAAACTGTCCTTTAATGTTAGTTGCTCTGAACTTAAATCTGTGAAAGAAAACCAGAAAAACTAATGAAATAAAGTTTATGTGTATTTTCTTAAATATTGTTTCACTTACAAACTAAAAAATATTTTTATGTTTAGTTTAATATAATTTGGAATCATTATTCACCTGCAAAAGTGACATTATGACAGATATTAAGAACTCAGTGTCAAAATGTTATATGTATAAAAATCCCCAATGTGAATTACTTATCTTGAATTTGGATTTATTTAATTTAGGAACTCAATGAACATCTTCTTTTGCTTGAAAAATTTTGTAAAAAGTTTATCTCCCATATCTATATTCAGCCAAAAAATTTTAAATTAGATACATATGATGATCATTTCAATCGCCATCTTTTCTAATTGAACTACTCGAATTAATATGTTTTGAGTGTTTGGATAAATCTATATTTCACTTAAATCTTTCTCTTGGACAAACGTAGAGACAAATCTACTTACAGGTACTGCTTTCTTGGTTTCAGTGGGCCATTACAGATTTTGTCTTGACTGGCTGGTATCATACATGTGGTATCAGCGCCTATGACATATATCTCTTCTTTCCCACTCAGATCTTCTTTTCCTTCTATACATGGTGGGTTTGGAAAGCCTTCATTTGTAAAATATGGCCTTGGTTTGTTGAAGTAGGCATCATACCACTTGGTAACATTCCCATCATGCTGAGCTATTGTCAAGAAAATAGATACAATTTACATTCTAACCAGACTGCAATTAAAGGTGTGTTCACTTAATGTGCATGCTTTACTTCTATATTTAAAACCAAGAAAAATAAGGGATTTAAATACCTGGAGTTTGTCCTTCTTAGGTAAAGTAATCCTGACCATATGATGTTCTATCATAAAACTCCCACTCACATTGATAAGCAGTTACTCAAAAGGTTTCACAGCACTCTTCATACGAGTAAATGTTCATCAGTCAGTACAAGGGAATAACCATTCTTACCCACAGTCTGCAGAAGGGATTTATATAACTTCTTCTGCCCCCGTAATGAAATGGAAATATCAACTACACATGACTGCATTCTTTTACGGGCAACACTAATAGCAACAGAAGAACAACCTTGCCAAACCCCAAAAGTTTAATATTTATTTACATTCACAAATGTAGAATGTTGGGGTGTTTTCCAAGGAAACAGAAAATAAAGAACTATAGTGATAAAATTAGGGACAGAATAATATTGGTGGCTTCAAACAGCATAGAAGCCAGTTTGTTGGCAAGTATTCCCAGAGTCCAGTACCCAGCCCACAGGTATTGTGAAAAATACTTTGCCCTTAGTGCTGTTGCCACAGCAAAAGTGACTTTGTTGTCTGTCTTTTAAAATGAAATGACTGAAACCAAAGAAAATAAATCAAAAAGACAAACAGCTGAACCTGAAAACAGTTTTCAAGGGAACTTATTAAATTCTACCTCCAGCTTCCACAACAAGAACTTGTATCTTCTTGATAGGGCCATGATCGTCACTGTAATAGCATATTGGCATTCTGATTGTAATTGTTGTAGCTGTGACAAGTAATGCTCCATTGGCATCATAAACTGGTGCTGGTTTCTTTTTAGGCCTTGGAGGTTCTGTTTTTAAACAAAGATATACCACAGAGTTCTGTTTTACAATATTTTTGCTGCAGGTACATTGTTCAGGCACACAGCTGAGTTATGCAAAAAAAAAATCTCCAGCATATTTTCAGGGATGACTTAATATTCTACTTAATGTCTTAAGCCTCTAAAAAATATATTCTGATAAATACCTATGTATATCAGTTTTCAATTAAAAGAAAAAACAATAAAAAGAGTGATTTTTAGTTTTTCAATTAATTTCAATTATTCTTTATTCCGACAACGGTGATACTGCATACTTAGCTATTCCAGTGTCATATTCTAATCTATTTCCTGATGATAACTAAAATATGGAATTTGATATGATTACTTCACTGAGTCTGCATGTGCTTTGCAGTATCATTCTGATACAAATAGTGAATGATCAATAAAACTGGACAGTACAATTCAAGGTGATCAATTATATGTTCCTGTTCCTACATTATGCGGCCTCTAGATAATAGCTCAAGGCACACAGTTGTGTACTCACATGCAGAACAGCAATTTCTTCAGAATTTACAGAGATTTGAGATAAAGGGTACTTTATGGGACATACCTTTGATATCCATGGTTATTTTCAATTGAATTTTTGGCCCTGCACCAGCACCATTAATTGCATACACCTTAAAAAAACAAATATTTCTTTTAATGAGTATTGTAATAGCATCATATTGGCCAATTCTGGGTATATCTGAAGCAACAATGAATGCCAAAACACTCCATTTGTCATTCACACTTGGCTAGAAATTACTTTATATTCCTTTAAAATCCTAAGTGCAGTAACAATTCATTGCTTATAATATAGCTCTTAAAAAAGGAGTAAGCAAACCCACTTAAAGAATGATCTTTCATCCTCTCACGTCCCTGTCTCTGAGTATTTGAAAGTACTTCATGCACATACTTCTAGCAAGCTCCCCTTGAAGAACTGGACCTTTCATGCCCAGTGAACCAAACGAGCAATGCCAGTAGTGGAATTAAGAGAGAGATTTAGTCTTGTGCTTGTGACTGTGTGTCACTGATTTCTTTGCTAAGCACGTGAACTGGTCATCCAGACTAGTGATGCATCCTGCTCCCACTCACTCTGTCCTGTTCGTTGCTCCTCTTGTTCCTCAGACTTGCCCTCTTTGTACCCTAGCTAACATTCTTGGCATGAAAATTTCATATTCAGCCAAAGTTTTAAACTGACCTCACACTTACATCAAAGAGAAAAATACCACCCCTCCCAAATGTATCAGTTCTTACGCTGACATTATAGGTATGTCCTCCTTTTAGTCCTTCTATCATGGCAGTGACTGACTGATCTCTTTTTTCAATGACACTAAGGTTGTGGATCTGGATGGCAGCAGGGTCATCTTCATTGTAAACCATAGCTTGATACACTTGAATATTTCCATTTGGTTCAGATGGTGGCACAAATGTTACTTGGAACTTTGTTACTTCATCTGGTATCTTCTGAAAAGTTATGTTGTTAGGTGGGTCTTCAGGCACTGAAATAAATATTTCAATGACCCACTTAATCAGTTTACTACTATTACTATTAGAGTAAAATCTGAAAAATTAAAATTATATTTTCTGTATATCAGCATTTTTTCACTGATATTTTCTGATTTTTATTAAAAATTCTAAAATACTTATTGCATATGTAAATACTCATAAACACAATAAAAAAGACAAATATCTACTGAAATCCTATTCTTAATGAATATGGCACTGAATTCTTAATGGCAGTGAATGCTACAAACTTTAAAAATAAAGATTAGATAACACTCAGTAGTCATGACTCAGAAAATTTTTTTTCTGATTATCTACTGAGAAAGCCTGGAAGCATCATTATACCTTGAAACACATCCAGGCTAAACAAATCCTTGCATGGGTTGATAAGCAAGAAGCAAGAGTCAGTGAGTATCCCTTTCTGAAAGCCCTCTGTTGACAGCAAGCTCCCTCCCAACATATAAACAAGCCACTGTGCTCCTAAGAGTCTCTGCCTATCACAACTAAATATTTAGGAAAAATTTTTCTACTAAGTGATGCTCAGACACAAGCACAACACACATTTTTCCCAGAGGCAGTTTTTTGTCAAACGCTTTTTCCAGTAGTTTATTCTCAAGACAGCAAAGGTATAAATCATTTTCCCAATGTCCCTATCTGAAAGAAAAGGCTGTAACATTCTTTCCAGGCAGCTAAATATTTATTGCTCTACCTGAGCAGACAAGTATGTAGCGTGACCTCTAAATAGTGAAATCAAGAAACGGAAGGTAAACACATTCCCTCAGCCAAGGATTTAGATGCAGTTGTCCTATTTCCCAGGTTTTTTATACCAGCCAACAAATGCTTATTCAGGCTTCTCTAAAGTAAGTCTGTGTAAACTGGTCCTCACTAAACCATATGCTCAGCTGTACAAACCAGATGAAACGAGATGGGAAAAAAATAACTGTTCCTCTCTAAAGTTACTGCACCTCCTAATGTGTCACAACTTTACATAAGGAAAAGGGCTACCAGAAAAGGTACCACAGGATGCTGGCTATCTCAGAATAGACCCAGCTACTACACAGTTTACTCTTTAGCTTTTCCACATTAAAAGACCATATCAGCTTCCAGATATAGAAATAGGTCATGAAACCCTTAGAAGTTAACTTATTTAAGCATTGGAGATATACATATATGTATGTATGCATATACACACTCATATAGTATCACATCAATACGGACCTTGGATTTTCATACATCAAAGGAAGGATAAATGATAAATAAAATCACTGTGTAGTACATTTAAATATGAAATTAACCTGAGTATGTAACTAAAAAAGTTGTTCTGCAGCTGACCTCACTAGAGATAAGGGAACTGTGCTTTATACACAGGTGGTAATTAGTTCAAATGAAACAAAACTTTAGTACCCCTTGAGAAAATATTTTTAGTGTTTTGCTTGTTTCAAAAATTGAAAACAATTCAAAACCAGCAAAGATAGTAGACAGAGCTTAACTATGATCTATGTACGTAAAGTTAGGACTGTATCTTCTCCATGTACAGCTATTTATATTTTTCTAAGAAAATGCACATGCTATCTACTTTTCTGTAACATTTCATCTCTCAGTTTTATTTCTCTGAGTTCTCCAGATTGTTTTGAATCTGTGAAACAGCTGACTCAAGCAGAGATTCCTGTGGGTCTTCACTAGCAACTTCCTTCCACTGAAAACGCACAGATAATGTCATCAAGTCAGCACAGATCCCATTTATAAATGATAAAGATTCACTTCACTCAATTTTTTATGTTTAAATTTTGCACAAAACCTGAAGCTGGGGTGGCCCTTGCCCTGGCTCACCGCGTCCCACTGCAGGTGTCCTGATGGCCTGTAGCAGCTGAGGGACAAAGCAGTGTCCACACAGAGGTGGCAGAAAAGCCCCCAAGATCGATCCGCATCCGCAGGAGTAATGAAGGAAGGAAGGCTCACCCGTGTGGGTTTCAGAGGTTTTAATCTCCAAAGGGTCCACAAAGGAGTGACAGGGATTTCATGG
>VYZQ01005317.1:2738-19256 GCA_013400655.1 Mystacornis crossleyi | reverse complement strand
TGTTGATCTTGATCAGTCTATGAACAGTGAAAATCTTTTCTTGAAACTGGGAACATTTGGGTTCAGGGTTAAGAATTCATCACTCCTACTTGACCCAAGGAACCAGCCTAATTTTAAGGGAGTGAGCTCTAGCATGGCCCATTTATTTCAGCTGCAGTAACTCTCAAATGAAGGGCAAAGATCTATTAACATGGATTAGCTTCCATCAAAAAGCTACACTATACATTACTGGTGCTCTGATTTTATCCGAATGTCAAACGTCAGATCTTCACCTCCTTTTCACCTTTAACTTATCTTTGTTATTTAATCACAAATCGTTGGTTTGGTTCCTTATAGAGAAAATGTATTAGCTTTCCCCTGAACTGTAATTTTTACAAATGGGTAGTAAAGTCTTAATCTAATGTATCATTTTGTGAAGGAAGAATCAGTGAAGTTCATATCAGTAAGATCAGCACAAACATTTAGACATCTAAAGTCTAAACATCTGCGTCTGAATAAGTTGTCAATACACTATATTGAAAGAAAGTTATAAACATCTCTAAAAAGATAAAGCATCTGTTTAATTTTACTCATCTTCTGTAGAAGGAGATAGCAGACTCCCAGTACCTGAAAGGGGCCTCCAAGAAAGCTGAAGAGGGACATTTTGCAAGAGGATGTAGTGACAGGACAAGGGGGAATGGCTTTAAACTCAAAGATGGTGGGTTTAGGTTAGATGTACAGAAGAAATTCTTTACTGTTAGAGTAGCAAGGCACTGGAACAGGTTGCCCAGAGAATATGTGGATGTCCCACCCTGAAAGTATTCAAGGCCAGTCTGGAGAAACCTGTTGTATTGAAAGGTGTCCCTGCCCATGGCACAAGGGTTGAATCGAGATGATCATTAAAATCACTTTCAACACCAAAAATTTTATGATTGTATTCTCCTTTTTTTCTCCATTGACACAAAGTGAGGTCTAGAAAATTCTCAGAGCTTTAAATGTATACAATATAGAAGTGCAAAATTTGGTGACACGAATTTTGATCATTGCATCTGAGAAATGCTTCTTTCAGATGCTTATATTTTTTTACAGCAAGGGGCTTAAAACCAGATCTTTATAGATATAATACTGTTTGATAGTGTCTTGTAACCAAAGAAAATTATGGATGTTCCTCAGTTGCTTTCTGTGTTATTAAATATTATGGAATAATCATAGAGTATCCTGAGTTAGAAGGGATCCACAACGACCACTGAGTCCAACTCCTAAGTGAATGGCCTGTGCAGGGATCAAACCTCTGACCTCAGTGTTTTTAGCATCATAGTCTAACCAACTGAGCTAATCCTCCCCCTATTTTGTCTTATTTTGGTTTAAATAGCATCTTTTATTGTGCGAGCTCTTAGATATGCCTTTGCTGTTTGATCTGAGTAATGAGAATTGAGCACTTAAGAGAGCAACATAGAAAGACGTGTAATGTTACTTTTAAGAATNTGAAATGGCTTTAAACTCAAAGATGGTGGGTTTAGGTTAGATGTACAGAAGAAATTCTTTACTGTTAGAGTAGCAAGGCACTGGAACAGGTTGCCCAGAGAATATGTGGATGTCCCACCCTGAAAGTATTCAAGGCCAGTCTGGAGAAACCTGTTGTATTGAAAGGTGTCCCTGCCCATGGCACAAGGGTTGAATCGAGATGATCATTAAAATCACTTTCAACACCAAAAATTTTATGATTGTATTCTCCTTTTTTTCTCCATTGACACAAAGTGAGGTCTAGAAAATTCTCAGAGCTTTAAATGTATACAATATAGAAGTGCAAAATTTGGTGACACGAATTTTGATCATTGCATCTGAGAAATGCTTCTTTCAGATGCTTATATTTTTTTACAGCAAGGGGCTTAAAACCAGATCTTTATAGATATAATACTGTTTGATAGTGTCTTGTAACCAAAGAAAATTATGGATGTTCCTCAGTTGCTTTCTGTGTTATTAAATATTATGGAATAATCATAGAGTATCCTGAGTTAGAAGGGATCCACAACGACCACTGAGTCCAACTCCTAAGTGAATGGCCTGTGCAGGGATCAAACCTCTGACCTCAGTGTTTTTAGCATCATAGTCTAACCAACTGAGCTAATCCTCCCCCTATTTTGTCTTATTTTGGTTTAAATAGCATCTTTTATTGTGCGAGCTCTTAGATATGCCTTTGCTGTTTGATCTGAGTAATGAGAATTGAGCACTTAAGAGAGCAACATAGAAAGACGTGTAATGTTACTTTTAAGAATACAGAAAGAAGAGGGCAGAGTATCTCCGTGGGGAGGTTAACAAGACAGTGACAGTGAGTTAACTAATAGCTAAACACCTCTATTGATTCAGGATTTTAACCAGAAGCATAGGAAATATGTCTCCACAGAGAAGATATGATTTTATCTTTGAATATGATATAACAATTAACAAGTGAGATTTTGTGGATAAGCCAAAGAAAACAACTCATTTGGTGCAAGGTTCATGCTACATTCTGGGTGCAGGAGACACAGAACCTGTGTTAAGCTTTGAGAGTGTTTGAAATTCTGTGAGAGTAAAGAAAAATATTGATTGTGACAGAACAGAAGATTACTCCTATTGTTATGTCAAAGATGAGATACTGGATAGGAAGATGTTGCTAGCATAAAAAGGAAGAAAAGATACAGCCAGGAAAAAAAACTCTAAGTATAAACCTGCACTGAATTTAACAGAAAAGAACAGTCTCTGATGAAAACAATACCATGCTGTAAATGTGATTGTTTGCTTAAACCAGCTGAAACAACTTTTTTTGTATAACAGAATTTGTTGAATGTGAGCAGCAATTCTGACCAGCCCTGTTTGTCCTCTAAGCTATGGATACTACCTAATTTCTGTCAGTGTATCACAGGAAGTTAATTTCAAGCTGTTTCCTCATCCTTCACAATGTTGTTTTCCTCCATTGATTTGAGATCAATTTGGCACTTGGTCGGCTCATTCCTACAAAGCCAGATCTACAGCAAAAAAGCATTTTAATTACCTGTTTCTAATCAGTGAACTGGCAGGAGGTTGTTCAATTTGTCTTCTCATTTCTATTATTCTTCCATATTTAGTTTCTAAAAGACTGGTACAAGTCTTCTGAGACACACAATCTCAAATTAGTCAATACACTGCAACATTGTTTTCTTATATCTAGTGTACACTCTGTACCTTTTGACAAGATTGATAGGGCATGAGCATGAGAGTTTTAGACTTTGGTTGTTCTTGAGGGCTATAAATAAAGGAAACAAAAATCTATTGTGTCCACCACTTCTGTGTTAAATACAAAGAAGAAGAAAAAGTCAAGTGTCTACACTGCCAATGCATCTGCATATATTTCTGTGTGAGGATGGGAAGCTCGAGATGCAGTGACTTCATTTGTGAGACTTAGATATTTACCTTGTGGGCTGCAGCAGACTAGATCTTCTATTTAAAGAACAGCACTTGAAAACGTGGGTTTACTTTTTTCCCTACTGTGAATTTGCCAAGTGACCTTAGTTAAATAGCTTTTGGTCCAAATCCTTGGGTGTAGATAGATAAATAAAAGGTTGACCTTGAGATGTGTTTGTTGCTCCCAACCTCAGTGACAGATTTGTAATATAAATGAAAAGACTACTTAAATGATTCCTGAATATGCGAGTGTGTTTGTCACTTTTAAATTATTAGCTTTATGTCTTTGTGCTTCACTTTGATTAGCTGAAAAATGACATAGTAATGATAGTGATAATAACAGTAATACCTATAACACAATATAAACATGAAGTTTATTTTCAGTAATATTTCTAAACAGTATTGAATCATATAGAACAGATATGTAAAAACAGTTAAACAGAGAGCAAAATCCTACAAATCATACTAATCCCATTGCCTGGGTGCTGGTTACTGGCCTGTTCCACTGGCCTGGTCATAGTTGTCTTACCTACTTGGTCATGGTTGCCTTTTCTAGAAGAGCCTCTTGAGCAAAATAATGGAGTAACAGTTGAGTAGGCCTGAACAACTTTACTGCTCTGAAGCACAGCTGGCCATCATTGCAAAAGCAGTTTTGAATTTTGTAGTTTTAGGTTATCTATCAGTTTGCATTCATTAAAACTCATTAAAGGGCTGTGCATAATGAGGTGATCCGAAGTGTGCAATACATGCAAAAGATAGTCATGCATAGAACTATTCCAATCATTTAAGTGGGACCATAATATGCATCTATATGACTTTCTGATATAAAACATATTTTAGTGTTTTTATTAAAGCAGAATATTTGCTGCAGTCCTGCAAGCCAAATGACAATGTTAATTTATTAAGCTACTATCTTCTAACTGCCTTGGTTAATGTGAAAACCAGCTCACAGCCTCATCACCTCTTGGTTCTTAATGAAAATCTTCTTCTTTCTTGCATACAGCTGATTTTCCAGGAACAATTAAGTAATTCTTTTACTGTGCTGTACTATCCCTTCTGTGCTGTGGTAACAGACAACAGGCCTCCTCTTTCCCCTCGGTGTTTGGGCTTGTATCTTGAATATCATGTAGTCCAACAAGTAATAAAGTATGGCTAGATTTGACTTTGAATACAAGATGCAAGGTCTGTCTCTGAGATCATCATGGTTTCACACTTTCATGTTTCTGGCTCTGTGTGTTCCCACACTGTTGCCATTGAGCCATGGCAATTAAAGTGCTCCTACTCACACACTCTAAAACAGCCTCTGGTCTTTGCCTCTTTGCTCAACAATATCTTCACTCTGCTTTGTAACCTGTTTTGTAGGTCTCCTATCTGTGTTGGGGGTTGAGAAGGTTTTCTTTTTGTGTTTGCATGTGTTCTTTTCTCCTCTCAAAGGAATTTTTTCCCCATGTTAAGGGGCGATTGCTGAGGTACTTAAGAAAAACAAAGGACCTAGCCAGCCACAAGGGAGGGGCCCAATGGTCCTTTTTCTTGGCCTTGGTGGCGTCTTCTCAGGTGGGGGAGCAGAGATATCTCGAGATTTAGAACTGGAAAAAAAAAAGAGGTGGGGAAAAGGGCTTGGGATTCATTGCTCTCCTGGCGTTTGGAAGGAGTGGGACTTGCAGCCGCCGCGGAGAGAATTCTTCTCCTGCGAGGCCGTGTTNAATCTGGTAGGAATTGTCCATCAGAATTTCCTTCTGATCTCCTTTTTCACTGTAATTCAGAGATTTTTCAGCATTCTGCAACAGGCTAAGAGGTTGGCCAGTCCTCTTCAGGGGTCCAAAGGGTGTGTTGTTTCTAATGCTTTCACCCCAACCCATGCCATTCTCTGCTCTCTAGAGGAAAGGAGGTCTGCCAAAAAGTCTACAGTTCCCAAACTAAGCTGTTAGTTTTGGATACTGTGATATACCTGTATAAAAGAGAAAACTATTTTCTTGAACATTAGTGGATAAAAAAACGGAGCTATTAGCGTGACAATCTCCATGCAAAAATTGAATATTTTTTGGACATAATCTTAATTCTCTATAAACTCATAGATATTGCTTATAAGAACATTCTGACATCTCTCTCAGCAACAGTTTTCTCAAGGCAGCAATGTGATCTCTGATAACTGATCTTGAACATGTGGTGGTTTAGGATGTTATCACTGCAGGAGTCCAGCTTGCTTTTCTGCCAGAGGAGACTTACCTATGGAGCAGGGCATAAAACTGAATGGATTCAGCTTTTTCAATTCATGTTCTTAGTATTTGAGCACTAACCAGCTTTTTTCACCTGCTGAAGTCTGCTTGATTTTGAGTCAGAGTGTGAGAATTTTGCCTCAAATGCCAGGAGACGCTAAAATATTAATGTTTCCAATATGACTGCTTAAGGTGTGTTGAGCATTGCAGTCGAACCACTCTAGTCTGAAAATTAGTCATTTATTGTAAAAAAATTACTTACAGTGAAAGAAAATGATATCTTTGATTTCATGCAGTAATATAACTGTGCTTACAATGATTTTTAAAAACACTGGAAACAACTAAATCCTCTTATTTCCGGGCAATGAAATTAAGATAAATGATTTAATTTTCTTTGGCCAGTGCCTCCAAAATCTAATGTATACAAATTATCTTTCAATATCTCTCCAAGTACATTTTGGATGCAATAATTTTCTTATGGTATGACTGATCCATAACTTTCAAATAATAAAATCTGAAATGAATGGGCTGGCAGACAGGGGCGCATAGGCAGGTCTGCATCAAGCAGTTATAATATGCTTGCTTTGTTGTCCTTGCTTGAAGCTACAGCCACAGGGAAACAACCAGTGTCATGCTTAATTAATCAGGCTGATTTACTTAATACAAGGAGATTATTCAGAAAGCTGATCAACTACATCGACAAGACCAAAAGCCCTCTTGCTATACAGAGAAGTATCTCTAAGTTATCAAATGTGGCCAAATTGTGAAATTTGCTGGCTTTGGTGGCACAGCAGCTGTTGGCATGACCTGCCGATTGACTTACTTTACTGATTTTCTCTCATATATTGCAAAAGTATGTGAAAATTGACATATTTGCTATCTCATAGCATCAAACCTCTTGGGTGGTCCTCAGTTACTCTAACAAGGCTCTGGATTAGAAAAATGAATTTCTGTTTAAAACACAAAGTTAACTTCAAAGACAGACTTGAGGAGCTGCTGGTACACTTAAGCATGTCATCTGTAGTGGTACACTGTGGCAGACATGATGTCATCCTGCTGCCTGAAAGCTGTCTATTTTTCATATCTTTTTCACAACATCCGTTCTCACACCATGCCATCATTTTTTAATGTAAAGGAAGTGTTATCATGTATTTCACATGTACAGCCTGCAAGTTAATAATGAAAAGACTTGTCATTCAGCAACAGCGTCAGCCTTTGTATGCTACGACATTTTAAGACAAATTTCATTCCGGAGTACCCTAATCAATAGTCTCCATGCCTGTTATTTTCCAGGTCTCTAATTCTCATTTGCTATGCTTAACTTTCAGTTAAGAATTAAGACAGGCCTAGCACCTGTGCATATTTAGTAAGTCTCTGTTTAACTAAGTATTTATAACTTGAACATCTCCAAGTGTGTTGCTTAATTATTGATACTTAGGAGTCATTTATATTTAAAGATTCAAGAATAGCAACTGTTATGTCACTTTCTTGCATTTATGTGACTGACTTTTTAAAAAAAATTCTATTAAATGAAAATTTAAAAATAGTATTTTTTGCCATTCATTCTTTATGGGTCTTCCCATAAAAACTTCACACCTTTTACAGTCGAAAAATATTTGTTGATATTGTTGGACTGTTGAAGTTTGAGGTCCATGATTATTTTTCTCATGGAGGTATATATTTTATTTCAGGGCATGCCATAGTGTAAATTAATTTAAAGCTACATTCAATATGTATTAAGACTTTGATTCAATATGTACCAGTGAAAGTCACAAGTTTACCTAAAAAGACAATTATTGCTAAGGAATTTTTTCCTTAAATAACAAATTTTCAATTTTAATTGCAGTAAATTTATCCTGCGGTATTTCTATTTTAATAAAAATTTATTTTGGAGAATACAACACTAATATGGGAAGATTTTTTGGGATACTTTCTATCATGTGGCAGATGACTCAGTGCAGTTTATACCCAAATTCTTAGACTTCTCAGGAATGCAATGAACTGACCTAGTAACCAGAATCCTAGTAAATCCAGCTTGTTTGCGAGCATTAAACTAATGTGAACCCTGACCACATTTTCGTATCATGTCCTTTCTTTTCATCTGAAAAATCTTGTGAGTGATGTGTTCAGTATAAAGGTTGTCCTCTGGAATACAAAGATTTTATCAGGGTCAGGAAGAGAAAATATTACTTTCTCACTTTTAATTTCAACAGCAGAAAAATTTTGTGCAAGAGAGACCGTGTGAATAGCTCTAAGGCATACTTCATTATTCCTTCTATACTTATGTTTCTCCATCTACCACAATAAAAAATGCAGGGTCTGCCAGTGTGCACACTCCTTTGTGAGCATCTGTGCCTTTCACAGCACCAGAGAAAAGATGTCACACTCTCTAGAACTTAACACAAAACAGCTATCTCTCTGCAGAAAACAACAGTCTTGCCTCATCATTTCATTACATACTGACACAACAGGAAAAGAAGCAAAATTTTCCTCTTGAGTCTTGACTTTTGCAAGATGAGGCAGTTTGGTAATGCCCACACAGGTCATGTTGTTTCTTTGAGACAGCAGTCTGCGTATCTGGGAGGATGTCGGAGCATGAGAGCTGAGTATTGCATTTTTTTTGGAAATCTGTGGGCTGGTTTCCCCTATGTTTGTGACTCTTAGAAAATAACTTCTTCTGGAAGATGGTGCTGTTCTTGCAGTAATTTTTCTTCTGCAAAAGTTGTTTTGCAGTTGTTGCAAATGTATATCAATGTCTATCGCTAAGACTGGGATGGATGCCTGGATATATATCTGGACGTGACACATGAAAGGTTTTATTTGCACTCGCATGTTTTTGAGAAGTGTGAGCATATGGAATAGGGTCTCATGGGAAAACCTGTTAAAATCTTCACACTTGTTCAGCGGGGTGGAGAGGCCGTTCCTTTTATGTCTATGAGGCTGTTCCTCAGGAGGCAGAAGAGCTTGGAGGCACCAGTGCCTGTAGAGAATACCAGAGATCACTTTTTCCTCTTTTGCAGACAAGTCTGAAGAAAAAGCATGCATCCCTGCAATGCAATCTCTTTCAACCTCTGAGGCACTAGAGGTTTGCTGCACCTTCATACCAGTTACTGTCTAAAAACCACAGTATTATTTTAAAGATGAAGAAGCTGATTTTTGTTTGTTTAGTTTTCAAAATGCTGAACAAATTCACCTTAGTGTTAACAGACTAAGGGAGGCAGAGCTTCAGGCATTTTCATCAAGGCTGAATTTAGATTTGTGGGAAATTCTCAAAACATGTTCAGAGGCACACAGCAGGTGTGAAGTGGTTATATCTCACTGGATTTCTGGTTTTACTCAGAAAAGCCTTCTTTCTTGTCTGAAAATAGCCCTGAAAAACCTTCAGATAATGTGAGTGTAGTATACTGTGAATGTGGCATATTTAATTCCATTTTTTGAATGCCCATCAGCTGTTTCAGGCCATAAAGTGTAAGTCTTGTTAGGACTACTTTAAAATTAAAGGGAATATTTTTTTATCAAACATGTAAGAAATACTAAGGCATACATATCAGCATGAGGGTAAAGAGAGAGGAAAGGTTGAAAGTATTTTAAGTTGACCAGACATAAGCAGGACCTCACAAATGGAAGCAGGTGAGTAACAGCAAAGCTACAATGCTACAAAATGTGATTGTAATGAGGGCATCAGCCTCGCTGACAATGCTTCCTTGGATTTAAATTTCAAAGGACTTTGAAATTTCAAAGGACTTCAGCTTTTCAGTTCTCTGTTTAGAGGTATGTAACTGTAAGGAGACAGCACATTATTTGTAATGTGTAAATGGGCTTTCTATAGAAAATAGGCTTAAAGTAAGGTGTGGAGGAGATTAAGAGAACTACTTTAAATCATTGTAACAGGTGGGATAGAGCTTAATCTAACCAAACAATAAAAGGAAAGCTGAGGGCAAATGTGTGACAACTGCTTCTGTATTTTGGTTTTAAGCACCTGCTGCAGTGCTATCATCAGTTACTCACATCCTCTGTAGGACTCCATGCTCAGTGGCTGCTGCAGTCACTCACAGCATAACAAAATTGTGTTGCAAGTTCTCTCCCTTCAGAAGCAACAAATTAGGTAGTTAGCCACAGCATTAGTAGTCTCTGGGGTTGGAAATGAAGAAAATTCTGAACTTCATCAACGAATTTGCTATATTTACAGGAAAAAATATAAAATCATTCCTACCTGGGGAATATTCTGGCCCTGAAGCCACAGAACTCTGTCCCCCCTTGCAGTTCTGCCTGGGATGTAATGAGTCTGCCCCTTCTACAGAGCTGTCACTCTGGAAATGCAGATGGCATCCACTTTACATGTTTAGCAGTATATTTTTAACTTTGGAACATCATCACTACGGCTTCTTCTACAGGTTAATCTGAAGATTAAGGGTTTTTTTTCTGTGTCCTGATCAAGCACATGTAAGAAAAATGAGGAAAAACATCCAACCTCAGTGATATTGAAATGTTCTGGAGTGTATGCCTTGTTAGCAGAGTTTTAGATCTTGTAAGATGCTGGTGTTCAAATCATAGAGTGTCTATATAAAAAGCTGAGCTATATCTATCTTCAAATGTTTTATTTTCAATGAAAAATAGAATTTGTTTTTTTACTTACCCAAATTTTGTACAGGTATAGCAGCACTTGGCTGGCTGCTAGGTGTCCACCAAGCTTCTATATTATTCCCTCTCCTCAATAGCACAAGGAAAGAAAATGTGATGGAAAAGCTCAGGAGTTGAAGAAAGAACAAGTAAACCACTTACCAGTTACAGTCATGAGCAAAACAGAGGATGTTTTTGGAATTAATTTCATTTATTTTCATTCGCAGAGTAGGACATTGAGAAATACCACAAAACTAAGAACACCTTCCCACTACCCCTCTACTCATTTGCAGTCTCAACTTCACTTCCAGGTCTCCTACTTCTTCCCCCCCTAGTGCCTCAGGGGGATAGAGAATGGAGTTTGTCAGTTTTTCTGCTCCTTCCTTCTGTTCTTCTCCAGTATGGGGTGTTTCCCACAGTAAAAAGAAGTTCATGAACTTCTTAAACATGGGTCCTTCTCATGGGCTGCTGTTCTTCAAAAAATGCTCCAGCAGTGGGTTCCTTCCATGGGGTACCGTCCTTCAGTAGTGGATTGTTCCTATGAGGGTTCCTTTCCATGGGCCACTCTTCCTGACAGAAAACCTACTCCTGCCTGGGATCTAGACAGGCTGAAAATTCTTCGTGGTAATTCCACCTGCTCTAGGATGGGATCCTCCGTGGACTGCGGTGTGGATGTTCCAATGTGGACCTCCATGTTATGGTATTCTCCTGCTGCGGGGAAATCTCTGCTCCAGCAGCTGGAGCACATCCTCCTCTTCATTCCTCCCTGACACTGGTGTCTACAGGACTCAAACATATCCTCCCTTTTGTCTCCTAGCTTCTGCTCAACAATTTTCCCCTTTCTTAAATGTGTTCTCACAAAGGAACCCCCACTGTTGCTGGTGGGCTCAGCTTTGGGCAGTGGCGGGTCCATCCTGGAGCTGGCTGGAGCTGGCTCTGTCAGACGCAGCTTCACAGAATCATAGAAAGGCTCAGGTTGAAAGGGGCTTTAGAGATCCCTGCCCTTGCAATGGTTGAGCACTTCCAGGGATGGGGCATGCACACCTTCTGTGGGCAGCCTGTTCCTGACATGGAGGCAGATCCCAATGCCTTCTCACAGAGGCCATCCCTGCAGATCCCCACTACCAATACCTTGCCGCACAAACCCCGTACACAGAACTTACTTCCATACAATTTCATCAGATGAAAAGCTTAAGATAAAGAAGATGGAAATCAAGTCATAAATATTTTTATGGTAAATCTCCCAGTTTTTAACCCCCATTAAACCCTTGATATTTTATTTTGTGGAGTTGTTTTAGGATTGTTAATGTCTTTAATGGCTATTTGTCATTTTCTGCAGTCTGACTTGTGCAAATTTATTTCTCTGTCGATAATTTTAACTGCTAGTTACTTAGTGCAAACACTGTGAAGCATAGGAGTGCATTTTATAGATTCACTGTTCGGTTTGTGAAAGTGCTTGTCCTGGTTACGAGTGATAAGTAGGAAATTGCTCTCGTGATGTAAAGCATTGTCAAATGACCATTTACAAGTGCAGAAAGATAGAGTTTCATTTAATTTTCTGATGATAATTAATGAATGAGCAGGAGAAACTTTGATTCATTTTGTAAGTGCACAAATATTAAATGCGGGATGAATCCCCCACTCTTAGGAGTGGAAGGAATTGAGGGACTTGTAGACATTTAAATGAAAGGAATAAAATGTTGTTGAGGTGATATTGCTATACTTGCTAGTGGGTTAACTTACTGAGTGATTTATTTCTCAGATGTTGCAGTGCCTGTATGTTTATGCATGAGGAAAAACAGGGAGAGAAATGGTTTTCAAATGAATGAAGTAGAGATTTGCCATCACTAGTGATTCAAATCAATCTGGGAATGTCTATTTGACATAACTGTCCTTGTCATGTTATTGTGGGATTTCTAACCTGCCATGTGCATGCATTTCTTTCTGAAACTAATAAATAAAATAGACTGCAACCTCTGAAATTCTGGTTGCAGTAACAAGCTACTGGAAGTTAAGCTGTTGAGTAGATACAGCTATTAGACATTGACTCCTGTTGTGGATGGTTTTACCACAGAGAACCATACGACCTATGGTTACAGAGTCCCTTTCATTTATGCACAAGCTATCTGGCAGGGCTTGTGCATAATACTAGGCAACAGGTCTCATGAGAGTAATTCTCTCTCTGTGGTTAATGTCTCTTGTTTCCAGCTTTTCTGATGCCTGATGCTTCTGATGCTTTTCTAATGTCCTCATACAGCCACTGTAATTTCTTTGTATAACAGTATCAGTGTTTCTCTTCCAGTCTCCTTTAAACTCAATTACCTCTTTTCATCCTCATATTGTTTTCTTCCACATTTATGTCTTTCACTTATGTCCACACACGTGCATGCCCCCCTCTGTCTATGATTTTTTTTCATTATTACATCACTAATTGTGTCTGGTAATTGTTTATATTATTCTAGGACGTTGCGCATACACCACTTCGCAGAAGAGAATGTAGATCAATACAGTAAGAAACTCAAATCTGAAAGAAACAGGAACACAGTGTGAAATAGCTGGGTTTGGGCTATTCTCCAATGAACTTCACCCTGTCTGTAACACGCAGGATGCATTGTCCACTCACTAGAGAAATTGTCATGCTGAGTCCTCATTAGATGATTTTTTGAAGGATTTTCTTGGGAACTGTCTTGCTTATTACCTCAATTGCAGTGTAGTTTTGTTGTTGCTGCTCTTAGGTTTGCCCTGATGATCTGACCAAAACTTAGGCCTCTGTCTGACATCAAAAGTAAACAAGTTGTTTTCTTTGATCCAAGTTGCATGAGAGAGACAGAGAAAGGATAAAAGCCCTGGTAGACTGTTCTGAAAATTTGAGTGTGAGGGCAGACAGCACATGCTGGGATTACTTTTAACAGATGACACCGTAAAAGTTTTACTCATTTTTTCCATGTGTCTGAAAAAAAATTAGAAAAAATTTGGATATGTGATTGTCTTATCTGCAACAATTAATAAAGGTTTCCTGAGCAAAGAACAGATTGGAGTCCTATGCTCCACAGCTGGGGAGTTGAGCATAAATGTGATGGATCTAAAGTTTCTCTACATTAAACCTCTTTACAGACTCCATAAAGAGCTATGAAAATATGGTAAAATTATACATAAAATCATGAATGCAAAATCATTTTGTCTCTGCTCAGGTCTATATTTTGTCCCTCCTGGAGACAAAGACAGGAAGGAGGTCATGTACTTACAATTCTGTGCAGTATAATATGCTATATAAATCTAAATGTTAAATGTTTTCTCATATTTGTTTGTCCTGGGCCCGAGATTTACACAAATTTTTGGGTACAGGGTGGTTGAGTGGTAATTCTTAATTTCTGCATTAAGCATAGTTGCATTTGGTAGTCTGTTGTAAAGGTGACATGTTTGTTCTGATTTCCTTCTCTCCTATCCTTGCTCTTTGCGTTTAACCTTTTTACTCTGTATGTGGTGTTCTGTGTTGGAGAATGGATAAGGATTGTGTAAGTGTTGTGCTAAAAAAAACTTACGAAACAAGTTGCTATTTATTACGAGCTTTGATACCTGAACAACTGTGATTAACACACATCTGTGACATAGAACTAAGGTTAGACATTCGATTATTTTACCCATGAATAGCTGAAGCATTCATGTGATAATTATTAATTAAGACTTAACCTAGACCTTCAGTTCCAAGTGACAGGTTCAAATATTAGAATAAAAGCCACATTTTCTGTAAGGTGGTGGTATCCCATGGGGATCACACTTTCGAAGGATTCACATCAGGACTTTGCAAACATCAATGTGCTATAAGGACATCCTGGCTTTAAAAATGAAACAACAGCGTTTTCCTCTTTTGTGTCTCTGTGTGTCTGTGACTATGAATTTCTTTTCACTGTCACATATTTATCTTTGTCTAGCTGATCTGTGTCAGCTTTTTGATGTTTCAGACATATGAGGCTGTACCTGCTTTTTTTTTGATACTTTCTTCCAGAACCTGCTAAGTCAGTGTCTTTCACTTTACACTCTTGTATGCTAGCTTATCCCCCTGGAGGGTTCTGCATGCCCTCTTGACTTTATTTTAGGATTTACTGTTTCAGCTCTTGTTTCATCTTTTTCCACTCCCCAGAAAGTTTTAGTTTCTTTTCTCTTTCTCAGTATCTTCATACTCATCAGGTCTAATGTTGCATTTGGTACATCTGATAAGGCATTATTTCCATGGAGCTTTTGTATGGGATTTGGAAATGTATCTTCACAAACCACAATAATGAAGCTGAATGTTTAGTGTTCTTTACACTGACAGCATTTGGCTTTCGTTTTGTTTTTTATGAAAACAAACAGGAAAATATTAAGATAGAAAACAGGAAATTAGAGTGAGGGATTATCAGAAAAACACACAAACAGTTGAATTTTAGATCTGTATTCACAGTTTCGGAAAGAGTTCTTGAAAGGTGACTCTAGGCATATTGTGTATGTTGTTCAGTTGTTTAGATCTTCTCTCTTTAATTATGAGTTCAGCATCAGTCTTGTGACATATCTGTTTTCCTTGTTTTCCCTTACATATAGACTTAACTATCTCTTCAAAGCAGCAGCTAGTACTTATTAAGCATGGATCAACTATTGCCCTTGCAGCCTTGCAAACTAAACATGCTACATTTCACCATATTTCTGTATTGACTGTTCTCCAGACCTTTGAACTGTGGACCAGGTCTAGTCCTTTACCTGAAACTCTAAGTAAAATCTTACTACCCAAACTCATAAAATCCTTCTCAGACTGTAGTTGAAAATGTTACCAATGGACACAGAGAATGCTTTTTCGGAAAAGCAAAGCTCTTTAGTCTGTCCTGTATGGAGGGGAACCGGACTAATTCAGTGAGATGTAGTAAATAACAGCTATTTGTGCCTCTTGATAAATAAGAGCTTTAAATTAATGTGATTGGGAGATTCAGTTCAGAAGGGCACTCCCAATGCAGATTAAAATGATAATGTAGATGTACCCTTAGACTCCTAAATAAGGTGGTGTGAGTTGTCATGCTGGTGGCTGATTTCTCTGTGTTACAGTGTACATATTATGCATGAGGTATAGACAGTCTGAATCTGAAGATGTGCCTTTAGCTCTGCTTTGATACTACAGAGCAGAATATGACTCTAATCCCAAAGGAAGCCTCAGAGCAACTGAAATGTCAATTCTAAATAATAAAAGTAAAACAGGTTTAATACGCATTATTTAAATTGCAGTGTTGTAAATAGAATCCAGAGTATGAAAAGAGAAATATCCAAGAAGGCATCAAGGTCTGCTGCTTATTAATCTTCCTGAAGAATTAGAATTGCTGTTTTCAGTCTTTTTAATAGTGAATAAAGGTCTGCCACTCAAAGAACAGCAATAAAAATGGAGCAAGATGTCAGTCATATCAGAGAGCTTAACACAAGTTGATTTCAATAGTAATGAAACCTGCACTTTCTATTTTAGCTTTAGAAATGGTACAAAACTTCACTTTTACTTCTACTTTAATGCCAATCATTTCCTCAGTTGATAATTTTTAAGTGGCAGAGAATTAGCTTAAAAGAATTTTTGGATTCACCATTTTCTATTTTAATGGATGAGACGTGGGATCTCAGGAACCCACATATACCCACAAAACTGGCTCTCAACAGCTTTTTCTGTAGCGTGAATTGTTGTAATTATATTTTCATTTTTTTCCAATATTTTACATTTTTTCACAATTCTGCCCTGAAAGCTCTGGATTGGCAAAATTATATTAATCTGAGCAATTTAAATGAGTCTAGAAGACCACCAAATTAAGTTTTACAGTACATCTGTGTATATGAGTACCTGGTAATTTACCTGGTAAAGCAAAGCATGTGAATGCGACTAACCTGTCTTTTTACAGAATTACTCTCCAGGAGCTACATCTCATTGACATGAGAAATATTAGCAGTGTAAAATGCAACAGCGTGTATATTATTGTGTACTATTATGACCATATTTGACATAATCAGTATAGTTCTGGCTCCTGTGAGAAAGGTTTAATCTATATTTGTAACGATGGGGTTTTTTCCTAGTTTCTTCACTCTTTACTGCTACAGGGGAGGTATTTGTCTTGTACGAATGATTTAAGATGATTGTCTGCTTGGACAGTAGACCTAGTTAATATATGACACCAAAACCATCTACAGTGTATAGAAAAAGTTGAACACAAATAGACCATAGCTTATTATTGGGTACAATAACAATTTATTTCCCAAGCCAGGCGTTAATGCTGTGAAACAA
>VYZQ01005312.1:20860-45026 GCA_013400655.1 Mystacornis crossleyi | reverse complement strand
GTAGCCCAGGGAAATAGGCGAGATCTTAAAGGTCTTTTCCAACCTCAGTGATTCTATGAAAAGCACACGATCTGTATTTCTCCATAGTCAGTATCACATCTGATGTATTTATTGGCTCATTAAATGCATGCTTTGCTTTGAGACACTAAGTCTGATTTCACATTCAGCCTTATGAGGACACTNCAACATCCAGAAAATATAGCACATTTTCTGCTGCTCAAAGCAGTCTCTCAGGAAGCCTTAATGGCAGTGTCCATGTAGTCTTTGGCAAAGACTGCGTCAGGGAAACTTTAATGGCACAAAATCACTGTTCTGCTTGCTGCTAGACCTGCTGTAATGAGGAAAACGAATTTAATAGGATTAAACAACCTATTTTAGGCCCCAAAAGTTGATGACTTATTTGCTGCAAACTATGTTTCCTCACAAAATTATGTTGCAAAATGCCCTAGTTATGACAACCTGCAGCCCAGGCTTGCCACACAATTATAGCCAGGTGTACAGGAAATCTTTTGTCACAGCCCTACACAGAATTTCTGCTTTCTCCCAGTGCTTTCTGACTGATCTCATCGGGAGGCTGGGCTTTGAAATTCTGGCTGGTTCGCAGCAAAGCCAGTGTGTGAGTTTTGAACACCAAGACCTGGAGCAATGTGGTCCCTCAGTCACAGAGAAAATAATTTTCCCTATTCAGCCCTTAGAGATGGGAAGAGTAAATTAGGATGACAGTGAATGGAACTTCAATCTGCCTCTCCTAATTTCTTAATATTTCCATTCTGGGAGTCACATTCGGGATTGTGGTTACAAACCTGCTCCTACGAAATTTTGATTTCACTTGGCCAATAGTTCAGAAAAGTTTGTATTTTTGGAGAAGTTTTGCTCAAGATCCAGAGAGGCTCCAGCTGGAGATCCTTGAGGTTATCAGTCATAAGCACAAACACCAAGAAGCACACATTTTAACTGATGCTGATTTTAACCATTTGGGTACTGCTCGACAAGTGCTGTGAGACCAGATTGAAGCCTCCCATCTGGCTGTGGTGGATCCTATCTACCTGGCTGCTGCCTTCTTCCAAGCACACCTCCTTATTTTTAACATAGAAAACCTGTAATTTCTATGTGTTCTGAAGACACACACACAGAAAAAAAAACCCAAACTTGCAATTTATGGATCAATACCTGCTGTCTCCCTGGGAAATTTATGTCATTATAAAATATAGTTTGTGCCTATTGTCAAGAATGACAGAAACCCAGATGTTATTCTACACAGTGTAAGCAAATGTAGATTTTCCAGACTGTTGCCTAAAGAAATTTTGGTACAACCACTGTATCCATCATAAACATCAACATATCCAGTCACTGCCACTGGAGATGATAATTAAGAGCTAACTATATGAGGGAGCATTCAGCTCTTTATTTACTCCATAATTTAAAATGTTACAGCTAAGATCATCATTATCCAATTTCCAAACAAGAAGACTCGCTCAAGCTGACTGATTTTCTGTTCAGAAAATTAGCCTGAGGTTTATCTTTGTCACCACAGCCCTCACAAGACAGCTACAGTAGTTAGCTCCTGCCAGCTGGTATTACATGAAAATGTGGGGCAACAGCTCTTGTAAGCAGACATTTGTGCTGTTTAACAGTGTAAGAAGGGCTCTCACCAGAACAACTGCCCTAGAGAATGAATAAAATGGGAGAGAAGTGGCTCAGTTTAGGACAAAAGGATATTCTGTTCAAAGTGTTGATATTTCACCAAATAGTCACAGCATTGCAGGGCAGAGGGAAAGCCAGCAGATCTGTGTTCACTGTTTGAAAACTGGCAGCACAAGATACACACAGAAAAGAGGTACATGTAATTCATAAAAACATCTCTTTGTATTGGTAAAAAGCTGATTGTGAAAACACGAATGAGGTCAATATCAAATAATCTGATATTTCAGTGTCTACAAAGTGACAAAGCACAGAAAATAACAACCTGCACAAAGTGATCATCGCCCCTGGCTTAGAGAGGCTGGTGCTCTCCACTGGTTCTCCACAGCACGGGGCTACACTATTCCCATTTCACTTCTACCTACATCCAGAAACAATCTCAGAAGGAAGATCCAGCCAGCAAGGATCCAGTCTTGCTTTGAAAAAGAAAACCAGAGAATCTGTTTCCATCTCTGGGTCTATTACAGATGCCTTAAAGGTTTTTGTTCTAATTCTACCGTGTGTCAGAGGCCTGTGTGCTCCTGTGCCAGACCATAGCTTGAACACACAGAGAGATATGCTTTAAACCTTGCATTTGCTCCCTTCAAAAAGCTCCCCCCTAAGACAACTGTCCTACCTTAGCTGCTCTTCTAGTCTGCCCACAAGGTCCAAAAGAGCCACAGGAAATTTGACATATGTGACATCATTTCCTTAAAACACTTTCCTTGGTAATCCAGCAGTGATCCTAAATGTTTACCTCATCCAGCCATCAACTACTGTCATTGTTATTTCATGAACTGAAAAAAAGAAAATGAATCCATGGATAAAATATAATCCCTCTAGATCAGGTTCTTCTCCATATAATATGAAGGAATGGAGAAGGGTGAAAATTCCAGCTACTACTGCTGTGTTTGATAGCAGACATTAATCATTTCAGTATATATTAAGAAATGCTGCACTGCCATATTGTCAAAGAAATATGTCACCTCTCTGTACAACCTACTTTAACCCAGGTTTGCTCACCTGCTCTGGAAAAGCTAAAATGGTGTATCCAATGCAGCAGGATGTGAAAACCTGAATTGGAATAGAAATGTCACTGACAACGTGAAGCTTATATAGAAAAAGCTTTAATTTGTTTATTTAAAACTATTTTTTTCAAGTTCAGGGTTAGTATCCACTCTTCATACAGAGAGATGACTGATTTCAGAAAACTGTTGTGACCTGACAAATGTCCTGCACCAGTCAGTACTGAAGAGATCTCCTTGATGTCCCAGTCTACATACAGCATAGCTCCAATGCAGAGGTACTCATGATGCCTAGGTTTTCTCAAATTTCAGCAAGAGGGGACATTTGCCATGAATATTTGCTTTTTTTTTTCTTTTTTTTTAAACAGGTTGCACAACTCCTTTGCGGGTGACGTTTTTCTGGTTTGTGGCCTAAAATGCCTCAGTTCATGGGACTGGTGCTTTGCAGGGACCCCAGGAGAGGTGTGGAGGAAACACTGGCCTGTGTCTCAGTCCTACAGTGTGAGGACAAGTGGATCTCAGCACTAGGTTTAAAATGCTGACTAACAGCCAAGTCTGAATGAATTTTGACAGCACATCAAGCTCATCGAGAGAGCGCAGCAATCCACCTCCACAATCCGTCCTCAAAACCACACTCCTAGCGGGGCAGCACCGCCTAGATAAATTGAACCTCAGTCAAGATCAGTTACGCCAGCTCATCTTGCAGGAGCAGCACTCAATTTGCTCAGTAAATACTCAGCAGTAAGTTCAGTGCAGTCAGCTTTAAGGTTGCTTTATATTTCACATTGCAAATACCGTGGCACTTCATCAACAACCCCGCTGCTCACACAGAGCCCTTGTGTTAGCGGTGTGTACTGGTTTGAAAGCAAAACCAGTGAGAGACTCCAAGTCAGAAATACAATTTAATAAAAAGAAAAAACAAATGCAATAGTACAAAAGAAACTACTGACAGAATCAGAATACAACCTGACATCCTGTTAGTGGGGGCGGTGGTAGCAGTCCAGATGAAGTGGTCTTGTTGAAAGCAGTGATCCCACAGAGAGGTCTAGTAGCTCTTGTCCTCTGGAAGTCCAGTGGGTAAAGGCTCCCTGTGCCGCTCCAAACCCCAGGTTATATCCAGGTGGGAATGCTTGGCTCTGCCCCCCCTAGGCGGAGCATCTCACAATGGGCTGGTGTTATTCTATGAGTCATGTGGTGGGTCCTTGATTGCCCATTAAGCAGAGACAGCTGCTGGAGGGAGTTATCTCTGAGTCATGCAGCACAGCCCTGATGGGCCATTAACAGGAGATAGCCTGGGGGGGAGGAGGCAAGGAAAACACTGCCCCACCTGGTTTCAACAGCCCCTGAAGATGGTAATAGAATACATCCTTTTGGGCATACCTTACACTGCAGCCTAGGACACGGTGGCCTCTTGATATTTCTCAAACTCCATTTTAGCATTTGGTAGGGTACATTAAAGGGAAGCAAAAGCGAGTTCTTGAAAAAAAAATTCTAGTCAAAGTGAGCTTCCTTAGCTACCTGCCACTTTCAGGATAAATTAGTTCCTGCAGGGATTACCACCAGCAGGAGCACCAGGCATCCACCCACACAGCCCATTCAGCTCTTACACTTTTAATTCATTAGTCCCTTCAGATGGGTTAGAGGTTTCTACAACCTCTCTGAGGGCAAACAAGAAAGCTTAGATGACTTCCTAACCTCTTTTAAAATCTTTAACAAGGCGTTTAAAAATGCAACACTCATTTCTTAACAATAGGGATTAGAATTTTTTCTTGTACTGAAATAACATTCAAACCAGAGTTGACAATGTCTCCAAAAAGCTCTTCAAGCAGCAGTGGTAATGTATGCTAAACCTCAGGATTGTAAACAATTTAGATCATTAGATTATTTTAAATTACCCTCAAAAAGTTACAGTGATGCTTGGAAAAAACAATTTCCAGTGAATGAAAATCATGAACCATGCCTGAAATGTCTTAAATTATTTCTACTTCAATGTGGTGTTCCTACTGACATGTTATTAATTATTATTGCCAGCGCATATTCTCAGTTTCTACAGGAAAAAGTTTCATTTCTTAATTAGCCTCTCAGCAAAAGACCATTCCTTAGTAAAAGTTAAACTTTTGATACCTCTCACACTCAATTTAAGACGATAAATCAGCTTTTTCTCTACACCAAATACTTCAAATGAGGCAAAAATACTTCCAGAAAATAGAAGTATCGCTCTTTGGTGAAAATAAGATTTCAAACAAGAAGTTTTTAAATGGTGCAGCTACCAAAACCATAAGAAGGGATAAATTACATTAGACCTAAAAATCTGATCATTCACCCCATTATCTACCTCTAACCGTTGCTGGAGAAAGATGAACAGCAGAAACACACAAAAGTCAGAAGTAGTGCAACAAACCTTCTTTCCTAACAAGTTATTAATCCATGACAATCTTTCCCACTTGACAATTTAATTTCTTTAATGGCTTCTAGTGCGGTCAGTAATTTTATCTGGCTCTTCCCCCGATTCACCAGCTACTTCGGTTTTTTGTTCCAGAGAAAGCCGGGACATTTCTAAGGCATTATGTCCCCTTGAAAAAAAAGCCACAGTGGCACTTTTCCAATGCATCACATTCATTTGTCGCCTACTAATTTTATCCTTTGTGAAAGTTTGTTGACACATTTAGCGCAGAATCCGCCCACTCTGACCACTCCCAAGCTCCCGGGTCCCTCGGGAGCGCTGCGGGCAGCGCAGTTTTGACGCCTCCTCACAGTCCCTGGAGCTCCTCGGCAATTAAAACCACAAATTACCCTGCGCAGCCGTCTTCATAGAGCGTAGGAGGTGCAAAACACTCTTGATTTCCCTCTGGGAGCTACCTGTGTCATGCAGCACAGCACAGTCCCCATGGGCTGCCGGCGGGCACAGGGTGACATTAACTGTGTGACGGGAGATGCACACACGGAGCGAAACATCCATATGGATCACTTGCTGATCTCTGGGGAAAACATCGAGCTGGGGACCAGACTGTGAATCTCCTGACTTGCTTTGGTCTGGCTGTTACCAAAGTCTTTGTATTTTTCCAGCCTGGAGCCTTTCCATCCCGCCGTTGACACCTTCACCTTTCCCTTACACCAGCAGTGCCCTTTTTGTGGGATCCTGGAGAGAGTGTGGGGTGGGATGAGGAGGAAGAAGGGCAGATTTGCTTGAAGAGTGCTTGATCCATCAGCTAGGAGTGTAAATAAGAACTTTTCTCACTGTCTCTGAAGTTCATTTTAGCAAAGCCTCTAGATCCAGAACCTGGAGCCAGGATTTAAAATATTTTTGCCTGTACAGCACACAGTGACATCACAGCAGGACAATAAAAGTTTTAACTGCTACAGAGCAAACCAAAGCAACGGGGCTGTGCGAAACCAAGTCAGTCACAATCTAACCCTTCTCAACCCTATCACAAAGGCTTAAAACAATATGGAGCACTCTTTGTCGGTGCCTGTTTTCTGCCATTGGACCACGCAGCCTTGCTCAAAATCTGTTCCTAAATGAATAAAAAATCAGCTACAGGAGGTGAGAAATCTGACAGCAGTTTGTGATCCTCACAAGGGAACTGGACTGTAAGAAGGAAATCTGGGCAGAGAAATAAAATGCTACAACACCACAAGAAAGGAAAATTAAATAAACAGAGAGTCCATGCAGTAAATTCCCAAAATGAGATCCTTCCAAAGCATAAACAATCCCATTGCTTTTAGCTTTTGGCAGCGGGCTGGCATTAATGCCTTTCGAGCTCAGGTCTGAGACCTAAGCAGTCTACTTTGTTTGCAGAAGCTGTCCCATATGGTGGGACCAAACAAAGCACTGAGACCTCATTGCTCTCGCCATAAACAAAGCCTCGGTGGAGGTCAATAGAAATCTCAATGGGAAACAAATGTTCCAATGATGAGGCAGCTGCTGCAGGACCATATCTTGCAGCCAATGACAAAGAGAAGGAAGGTAAATGCTTTTCACCTCAATTCTCTTTTTCTGCCTATCTTCACCTACGGGGGAGTGCGTGAAAAATGTATTTTGAAGCACGTCAGAGCAGAAAAAAATTCTATTTGCCACTAATAGATTAATTAGCTCTGAAAAGCGAGCTTTACTAAGTCAAACTGCACATCAGACCTTCCATGCTGTTACTGAGAACATGACTACAGCAATATGAGAAAGTAATGAGTTGTCTCAATAAGGCTCAATTTGCTGGCTTTGTGAATCAACAGAAAACACACAGCAACTCAAATCCATCCCGTGCTTGTGTGCAGACTCGCATGCTTGTGTTTACGAGTACATATAAACCTGGAATCAGGCTGAGTTCCTCTTCATCATACTCACCTATAAACGACAAATTGTGTCAGTTAAGGATCCGGATAGTTTCAGCAGTTGGTCTGAATCTCTGTAGTTCAGCCAAGGTCACCATAATAAAATCAGTTTCAGCCACTTGAAAGCTGGGCTTCTCCAATGCTTTCTGTAGCCTACACAGGGCTGTAAAGGCAGAGAGGAGCCCTTGGAGATCAAGCAAAGATCAACAGCTTTCCCCCAGCTTTTGCAGCCTTAAAAAGTTAACTGGTCTCCGCTGTAATCTGTAACTGACACAGCTGAAAACTTCCTGTAATAAACATTTTTTTTAGTCTCTGCTGCCTCTTTGTCACCTCCTCCATGGCTCACAGATTAGGAACCGACATAAAACGACATGCATAACTCAGCTCCATTTGTGAATGGAATGGGATTTAGGATGTGGCTGTCATTTGATCTGTATCACACAGGAAGAAACAATTTTGCACAGTGACAACTTGCAACTCAGAAAATTTCCAAATGTGACATTCAAAACTGGGAGGTCTGAACCCATCGTCTTAGTAATGATTAGCACTTGACCATGTCACAGTTCCCATTAGATGCTTAATAGACTTTTAATAACTATTATGATAAAGTGCAGCAAAATAATTGAATGGCATTTGAGCAATTCAGTTATTTGTATTGTCATATACTCACTGATCTCAGGTAAGAGTTCTATATTAAGAGTATATTAAAAAGCACTCTGGAAATCAATAGCTCATGACAAATTACCCACCACTCTTTTACTGTTCTTGAAAGTATCTGTGTGCAAACTTTTCAAACCTCAGTTTTATGCCTGTATTTTACAAATTCTCAGTTAATCCATACTGGTTAGCAAAGTATGGATACATGCACACATTTGTGGTAGGGAAGCTCAAAGTATCTATCTCTGCACATTGGGGTTTTCCATCTAAATCATTCCAACAGAACACATTATAAAATTTTCCTTTACATCACCTCCTGTAATCTACCTGTTCACTATTTTAATCAACCAATCAAGTTGAGGTATGATGAGAGAAGCACTTTCATTCTTCATAATTTTGTGTGTTTTATTTATTTTAGAGGACAGTCAGTGGACAGACTGCATAAAGAGGATGTTGGAATCAGACCCTGCATGTTTGCAGTGAGTTAAGATGATCTCTGCAAACTACCTTATCTGGTGCCTCACACCTTTTTGTTCATGGCAGTACACAGATGGAAACCTTAGTAGTGCAAAAAGAAAGAGAAGCACTAGAAGCATAATAAACATGACAAAAAGTGGTTGCTTGTTTTCCTTGAAGAACAAAGATGACAAAAGCAGCAGCAGCAGCAGCAATGAAAGGCTATTTCTCCCTACCCGCACATGAAGCACAGTAGCCAAAACCAAACTCAGTGTGAAAAATTTGGTCCTTCCCAGGTGGCAATGCATAGGCTTAGTTTTCAGATTCCAGCTATAAAAATTCTCTCGACTTTCTAGATATCTGTAGTACATGTGCTCCTCACTACATCACATTCAAACCTGAAAGTGATTCCTCTCCCATTTTGGTGCCCCGTGCGAGTTGTCTTACAGAGATTTAACATTTTAAGGACTGTCTTGCCCTCTGACAGCTCACAAGGGCTTCATTTTTAAGTTAAACATCCAAAAACTGAGTCATGAAAGATTATCACCATATCTCGTCCAGCAGGACTCAGACACCTCTATCCTAGGATAGAATCAGCCATGAAGAAGTGGCAATCTCTTTCCAACAACAAAACAAGAGATAGAAAATAATGAACATGGATGTAGGCATCCCACTTTCAGCTACCGTGGGTAGGGCAGATAAACCCCAAATACAATGTTTATGTGCCCACTATCTCTATGTCAGAATGTTGCTGGCTTTTTTACCTCACTCTGATAAACTTCACTTACAGAGATTCTGGTCAGATTGCTGGAAAGAGATTTCCCACAATCCTCATTCCCATGGTATCTGCTGATCTCTTACATTTTTTGGTATATTTTTAAGAGACTGAGTTCAGCTCAAATCACAAACCAGTCGGGTCAGCCTTTTTGATCCAGGGCCTGATCAGTCCCAAAGTATGCCAACTCCAGTCTATATGCTATATAAACTGGTATTTTATTTCTAGTAGTAGCTATATATTAATGAAACCAGGAATGAAATTTGCGATTTCATCTATGACTCTTTGTGCTCACACATTTTAAGTAATACGACAAAAATTCACAATGGATAAATTATGCCGCTTAATTTGATGTTCTAAATCTTTATGTGATTTGGATAATTTAGCTTGCATTAAACAATTTGGAAAGCAGAAACTACTGACATGAAAAATAATTGGAACAAAGAGAAAGGCAAAATAAAAGAGCAGAAATGAGGACTAATGAAAGACAATTAAATATATGGCAATCTGGAATAAAGAATTCCAATACTAATTTTGAAAGATTGCTCTGGAGAACACAGCTGGAATAAACAATTGCTTTTACTGAAAAGGCTACACAGTTTTGGCTGGTTTCTTTACAGTTTAATTAATTATTAGTACAAAACCATTTGCAGCTATCTGACATTTCAATCAAAGTGAAACACAAAAATATGAAAACTGGAGTCAAAGGGAACATACATTTTCCCAATTTTAATGACAAACATCAGTAATTATCTGACTGAATACCAGGAGCTGAAAGTAGTGGTGGTAATTTTCTCTGAAAATGGCTATTTCCTCTTCTTGGGGTGATTTGCAGACAATTAATCAGAGGAGAAACTATACTCGTTGTGAAGTGCAGCCTGACATGAGCAAGTAAATGTGTTCAGCGTGTTCCACCTCTGCAGGGTTGCAGAAAATAACCTGTCCTGGGAAAATGGCATTTTTTCAGCTACACACATGGGAATGATACAATGCCGTTTAGACTAAATAGTAGCATCTGTCTATGAAATCCATTCAGCTTGCATTTAGATTTGATTCTTTATCCCATGGTTTGAATAGAAATAATAATTCACTTTGAAGATCTGTACTTCTGCAAAACTTTAAATAGGAATGTATCTAAAGATAATTTTGTTTCTTTCCACTAAAAGAAAATAGAGAGGAACTACTATTTATTACTTCTGATGAAAATACATATTGGAATTTTTATATAAGCAAATTTGGCAGCCTTTTCTTATGCATTCAGGCAACAAGATACGAATTAAATTTACGTTTCTGAACTCTATTTGTTACATGAATAAATATGGATTAGTGGATTGAGTCAGGATAAGCGTGTTCTATTACAGTTGTATTTGTCTGAGATTATTTACAGTGTTCTACATTTCCCCTGACAGATTTGATTGGGTGGGGTTTTTTCCTCCCTTGTTCATTCCAGGATGTCTACATTTAGTCGGAGGTGTCAATTTTTTTGCAGCTCTTTTTTTTTTTTTTTCTGAACAGAACTTATGTTTTTTACAGGTTACCGAAAAAATATTTCAAATGTGTAACTCAAATAGTCACAAAATTATTTGTTTGGAGGAAAACTGAGAGCAAAATAATACTGTGCGTTTTGGGGGTTTTTTTAACCGTGGTAATCGCTAATTTTGCTGCAACAGTTGAAAATTCGCTTGCACCATTGAGCAGATGGCCACGTGATGGTCCCACCCACTTCCTTAAATCTCTGCATTTTGGGAACGAAGTCCATTTGTGCTCCCGTATCCCTCCTACTCAGCAGTAAACTGCAGGGGCACTTCCAGACTAGCCCACCAGCGACAGCTTTGCCAGCGAGCAACACATTCGAAGATCAGCAGCTACTTAGAGATAGGTGTTAATAACCAGACCACCAACTCAAATATCACCACCTCCACTCCACAAACACACCAACATCTTGCCTTCCATCCTTTCACACTGTGCCTGGGGCGGGGGTGAGCATTGCCTTAGGGCAGAGCTTATCACTCTGTGTGGGAGAATCAAATCTGTCTTTTCCCTCCTCTCAGGTCTACGTTTATGCAAATCCCCCTCTGCCAAGCAGTTTACAGATGGAGGGTTGAATGAACCAATAGTATCCTTGGAAGCAGAAGATTAAAAAAAAAATAAAAAAAAAAAAAAAACAACAACAACAACAAAAACACCAAACCTAGATCAACAAGCTTCTTTCTCATTTCTTACAAGGCTCCATCACTGAGGCTTCTCTCCTGAGCCAGAACTCTGCAACACTCTCCAGAAAATGTTTAAATTCTTTGGCACTAAAATGAAAGCAGACTTCTAAGTTCATATGCTTCTGTGTTCTCTCAAGTGGGGTTAGGAAAGAGGCAAAAAGATCATTCTGCCAAACTAATTTCTTAATCCTTGCCTGTCATAGGCCTATAAAATTTCCAGTGAGGGAGCAGTGAGTGTCCTCTGTGTGCCTGGAAGGTCTATGGAACACCACAGATGCTAAAAGCAACTAAGAGATCCCAAGTCTTTTGAAAAACTTATGTGTGATTCAGTCTGGCCAATGCTGAAAAGTGAAAGTATGTTTCTTTTCTCCATCATACAGTTTTATATTCAGAAAGTGTACACAATGTTTGTGATTTTTAAATAAATCATTAATATGCACACTTTATGTTCTCTGCCTTTACAACCTTACTTGGATTAAGTGATACTAACTAAAACTTAAGTCTCTGTAAGGAAAGAGATATTGATAATTCAGTTATACTAAGATTTTGTAAAGTTATTTTAAGTCTGTTCAAAAATGTTCTGCATCATTTCATGCTAATTATTGCAACAGCAACTCTTGCAGATGTCGCACATCCAGAATTTCACAACAGGCATCTAGGAAAAAAAAAATATATAGCAGCTAAATAAGTGAATCACAGGAAAGTGAACTGAAGAAAATATCATGTATTTTCTATTCACCCAAAATTTCAGTGAAGCCAAGATGATGATAAAAATACTCTTTCTTCATTCATGATGATCTGCTAAGTAGTGCTACTAAAAATGTAGAGAAATTCTTCCATATTCAAATAGGAAGCAGTGCAAGTTTGCACAAGTGTCAGGCAGCTGCTGACTGTCACTGATGCTACTGCCAAGCCATCAGACTTTCCAGACTTTTAATGATCCTACTCATAATCTTACCCATTGCTCTTGGTCCTTTCACCATGGTATGGATAAATTCCATCCTTTGCATGCTCTGCCAGCAAAGTCTTGTTTTGGCGGTCTAGCTTGAGTAGTCTGGCTTTGCACTGAAAGGGCTCAGTGCACTGGGAGAATCAGGAAACCTGGAATGCTGTGTTGCTGCTGTTCCTCCATGCCCCAGCAGTCGTAGGACTGTGTTAATTCCGACTTTATTTTACATTCATGTCCATGAAAATATTAGACATGCACAGATTTTGGTCTACTAATTATTACCCATCTCTTCTTTCTTGTTCTGTCTTCATCTTGATGGAGGGAGCCAACCTTGTCAGTGTGGGGTGTTTCTCCCTCATGAAACAAATCCATGAGCATCCCAGTGTAAGACACCACCCCATCTGACAAGTCTCCTGAGAGTTCCCTAAAATAGAGAATGTTGGGGTTTTTTCTTCCTCATTAACTGAAAATCCCAGATGTAATCTAAACAGACATATTGCAGAAAATAAACAAATTTCAGCAATGCCTAAGAAAAGTGTGCAATAAACAAGGACGTCAGCATAATCTATAAAAATCTTATTGTCATATCTAAAAAGGCCTCGAAAAATAAGAAAAAATCCCAAACAGTTCCAAGCTGAAGCTGGAAAGATACAAATTAAGGCATACATGTTTCAAAGGACCTTGAGAAGGAAAAGAAAACAACTTAAACCCCAGCAAAACCAAACCATGTTCCAGTGCCAGGCTTCAGGAAGTGGAGGCAGAGAAAGGAGACAGGAGTGAAGCCTTTTATCTGGGCCTAAAGAGTGGCAGATGATCCAGTGAGATTTTTCTACATACAGCTTTTTAGGCAGAAAAGAAGCAGGAAGGGTGTATTTCTAATTTCCTCAGGGCACAACAGCCTTACAAGCTGAGAGGTATCCCTATTAAATAAAATCTTAATAAATTCTATAGTTTTTTCTTTTTTTACTGTTTTAGTCCTGCAAATCTGTGCTTCTAGGTAAGCACATTCTTTTAATCGCGTTTCATGAAGCAGCTTCCTCAGAGCAAGAGCAAAGAAACTGTGTCGTTTCCATGGAAGCAGCAGTCCCCAAAACTATGGCACTGCGGTCTGTCTACACAGAACCCTAAAACACACGGCCTGGGGAACAGCTCGAGAGCAAGCCTGCACTTAACTTCTCCTACCTACCTGGTGGTGTGGGAGGGCTGGAGGCTGAGGCATGTTCCTGCAGACATGTGAGGGATAGTGATGGCAGCCCTGGATGGGACAATTATGCTGTGGATGAGGCCTGGGAAAAGTTCAGTTCAGCTGCTGTACCACCAGGCTGTGCTCTCCTCAAGCTGTGCCTCTTGCAGCTACAGCTTGTCAGCAGCTGCCCTCATGCCTTGCTCACCTAAGAAGTGCAATGAAATAAATTCTAGTAAATACTTTGCAGTTCCATAGCATTTCTTTGAAACTTTCTAAAGTCATTACATTCTTTTATTAGATCATGTTAAAAGATTTTAGCAGAGTTCCTTCGGTGAGATTGTGTCCAGCTCACAGCTGGATAAACACATCATGTGATGGGTGAGCAGCTGCAATGGCTCAGGTGCAAAGGGTTACAGTCAATGGGGTGACACCAGACTGGGGACCTATCACTGGTGCGGTTCCACAGGGCTCCATTCTCGACGGTGTGCTCTTCAACAGCTTCATCAGTGACCTGGACATAGGACTTGGAGAGGATACTGAGCAAGTTCGTAGATGATACAAAACTGGGAGGAGCTGTTGACTCCCTCAAGGGCAGGGAGGCCCTGCAGAGAGACCTGGACAAATGACAGGGCTGGGCAGTCACCAACCATGTGAAGTTCAACAAGGGGAAGTGCCACATTCTGCACCTGAGATGGGGCAGCCCTGGATGTACAGAGTGGAGAATGAGAGGCTGGAGAGCAGTGCTGTGGAAAGGGACCTGGGGATCCTGGTCAGTGGCAAACTGAACATGAGCCAGCAGTGCCCTGGAGGCCAGGAGGGCCACCCCTGTCCTGGAGAGCATCGGGCACAGCATCGCCAGCCGGGAAAGGGAGAGGATTGTCCCACTCTGCTCTGTACTGGGGCGGCCTCACCTCAAGTGCTGGGGGCACTTTTGGGTGCAACAATATTAAAATGTCAATAAGCTATTAGAGAGAGTGCAAAGGAGCGCAACAAAGATGGTGAAGGGCCTTGAGCGGAAGCCGTATGAGGAGTGGCTGAGGGCACTTGGGTCAGCCTGGGGAAGAGGAGACTTTTACAACTTCCTCATGAGGGGAAGCAGAGGGACAGGCACTGATCTCTTCTCTCTGGTGACCAGTGGCAGGGAATGGCCTGAAATTGTGCCAGGGGAGGTTTAGATTGGATATCAGGAAAAGGTTCTTCACCCAGAGGGTGGCTGGGCACTGGAACAGTGCGGTGGTACCCAAGGCACAACACCACGCCTCACAGAATCCATGAAGTATTTGGACAATGCTCTCAGGCACATGGTATGACTTGGGGATGGTGCTGGTCAGAGCTAGGAGTTGGACTCAATTATCCTTGCGGGTCCCCTCCAACTCAGAGTATTCTATGAGTCCGTGATTTTTCAGGGGAGCAGTCATTTCACAGATTTAATACAAGTTCTACACTTGTAGTATATTAACTGAGCTGAATTGCTACTGGGAAGTTAAACATATTACAGGAGATGTTTTGCAGAGTGAAACAGCAGTAAAAAAGAAGCTATTTTGTTGAGATGATGCATTTTATTTCATAGTCAGAAACATATTAAAGTATGTAGAGCATATAAAAGTAAGTGTTGGAATTTCATCTAGGATAGTTTCAATTTGAGATAAAGCACCCAATTTTTTAGGCCTCTTCTCAAACAGGAAAAAAAAAATCAGTTACATCAAAATGTAAAAGAAAAAGGACTATTCTATAACCTGAAGGGCAGCATGAAGGGCACAAAGATCCTTTAAGCCAACAACCTGCTCTACAGAAATGCTCCCAGATCATCTTGATGCAGTTCAGTGAAGAACCTCCTAGAAATACAGAGCAAAATCTCAGAAGGTATTAAATATACATACACATATATTTATTCAAGCCATGGAATGATATCGGAGAACATCAGCCGGGAGTCTTTTTATTGCTTTCTAAAGGGACTGCATTACAAAGGACTCTGCTCCCAAAAACATCTTATTTAGTTATGTATCATGGTGGTATCTCAGAGACAGAACGCCCAGTGTCATGCAAGTCATCTTTGAACTCTATTAGGACTGTAAAACTTTCAAAAAAACCCAGACATCCTCCTTTTTCATCTTCCCAGTAACATCATGGATTATACTTCCATACCGAACAGAGATTCTGAAATTCTAACTTCAATTTTACAGATTTCAGAGCTGGTGTCTAAAGGAAAGGGGTTTTATGAAAGGGTCTTCATATCAGAGTTCACCAGTAAGCCACTGAAATGCATAATTTATACAGATTTCCACATTTTAGGGCACGCTGTGACACCTGTAACATTCCAGTTTATGAGTTGTTAATTTTGAGGCTGGTGAAGTTCCTGCTCAGCTCTAAAAGGAGCTGCTGAACAAAGCAAGCAGTTCCCATCTGCCTGTCAAGCCATGTTTTCAGCAATCACAGAATATTTTGAGTTGAAAGGGACCCACAAGAATCATCAGGTCCAACTCACATGAATGGCCCCACAACCTAGGCATAATTAACTCTATGCTTTAACCATCTGAGCTAATCTCAGTGGCAGTGCAGCTCAGGTTCATAAGCCTGGCGTGGTACTCAGCTAAGCTTCGCATAAACTTGGATAGTAAAAAATATCCCTGTTTATGGCTTTAGACTCCTGAAATTTGCACCCTATCACACCTTACATAATGCATCACAAAGTCAAGGACAACACTGCAACAAGGGCAGGGAGCATCTGTGATATCCTTGCCGAAGTTCTCAAACAGCAGAGAGATGAAGGAAAAACACTGCTTTTTTAATCTGAAGGAACAACAAAAAAAATTAGAAATTTTAAGATAGTGTTTGTCACTCTTTACTACAAGGGTTATGGGTATTTTACATGACCTTTTTAACAGGGCTCTTTGCACTCCAGTAGAGTCAGGTATTTACAAAGATAAAACATACAGACACACAAAGGACTTTACATTCACTCTAAACCGGGAAATTCTGCTTCTGACTGCAAGAATTTATAAAGTGTTTTTATCTTCTTTTCTGCCGGTCAGGAGCAATGTCAGATCCTAGCGGTTGGATGACAAATTTCCTTATCCTGCAACTATTGTGCAGTTGCAGTTCATTTGGAGGACTTTACCTCAAGGGTGCTGTCTCTCAGCGTCACAGTTTAACAATCACTAAACTTTACATCCATTTCCATTAGGTCTGTGCAGCAAGTTTCCAAAGTGGAGTTGTCATAGAGCAGAATGCCTGTTATTTTGCAGTCTAAAACCCATTAAGACAACTTAGACATAAGCTGCAGACTATCAGCTTTCCAGAGGCACGGAACTAATAATTTTTTTTTCCACTACTGGAAAAAGCCTGTCTCCCACAGACACCACAGTTAAAAGAGAGTCTCTTCAGCAATTTAGTGGAAGCGGGCTAGGGGGTCACAGAGAAAAGCCATGGAAATTCCTGTATCTAGCACACTATTCCAAGCTTTTGGTTAGTAGTTGGAATCACAGGCACACATCTGTATATTTGTCTACAGAGTCTGCAATTTTCTGACATCTTTACTGTCATTCAGGGAAAAAAGCCAAACACTTGCACCAGTAGTGTGTGCATCTTGGGTGGCTTATCTTTCAGTAATTTCAGCATACCTTATTCAGTTTGTGTTTCTCACATCCTCCTAACACCTCACGCTCTCTCACAGGAATTTCCAGCACAGATCCAGCCCTCAAAACATCTTCAGAAGTTCCTGTCTGCCTACGGATAAAGCTGGATATGGAGGATGCATAGTTTTATATTTGTATTGGCATCACTGGAAATCTACATTTATAAATAAGGCTCCAGTGTGTCAGTAACATTTTTTCCCGGTAATTGCTGGTCTATTAAAAAAAAAAAAAGAGAGAGCTGTAATTATACTTGTGCACTAATCGTGCCTTTCCTAATTAAAAACTAAGCAACTACATATCTTGTTCATTACGGGTTCAAATGTGCTTGCTTATAATTCTTGATTGACTAGAGCTGAGAAGTGAAAGTATGTGAAAGAGGGGTTTTATTTCTTTTTCCAAAATAAAGCCAGAGTGACAAGTCATTAACTGAATACATACTAATTACTTTTGAAGTACTCCACACTGTTTCTAAGGTGTTCTGAAAATCTGCAAGTGACTGATAGCCAAACCCTGGTTTCAGTTGTTTCCTCCCTACTGCAAAGGAGCTGGCTTTGTGACATGATTAGAAGCCACTTTGTCTTTGAGTTACAGAAACCCAGGCTTTCACAGATTTAGAAGCTTTTCAAGAAGTCACTTGCAGGTCAAACAGCAAATGTCAGTCATTGTGACATCTCAGCTACGGGGTTACAGTGAAACAATGGCCTACACAAAAATAAAGTAAATCCCATGCAAGCTGCATTCAGTGAAAATGCACATCTAAAGAGACCATAATGGAAATCTCTGAGCAGTAATTGTTCTCCCATTAACAGCTGGATACATCTTTTATTCATGCATGATGTTATTTCACAGTGCTAAGATAAATTCTTATAAAGAGCAGAATATCTTTCCTGCAAAGAACCACATTTTTGCAATTAATATGTTACATTAGGAAAGCAGGAGGTGAAGGGAGCTATTCAGGAGTCTTCTTTGTTCCAGGTAAAGAGTAATACATGGGGTAGAAAAGGAAGGAATTGACTATAGTGCTCTAGCTACACAGGAGATAGCATCTTCTAAATGATGACCCCTTTCAGCTTTCTGGAATTTCTTTTTCCAGTTACCAGTAGCGCTGTTTGCACAAGCAGTGATTTACAAACAGCCTCCCCAAGGAGACTCTGACTGCATTTCACAAATATTGGGCTACAGCTCAAAACAAAGACTGTCAAGTGAGCGTACTGACACGTAAATTATGACAGATCAAATGTAGAACTTGAGAGCACTATGACTTACAGAACATGTGTTCCATCCCAAATCCAAAAAGCTGGCTCTTTAGTACTGACACTGAAGTGCCAAACTTCCAAACGTGGCACAGGCTTCCTTTCTCGTGCCATAAATTCCCCAAAATGTGCTCTCACCATAATTTCCACAGCATAAAAGTCAGCTGTGAATTCAGCAGTGTATACAAACCACACTTTGTACAAACACACACCCTCAGTCTCATATAGCACACATAACCTCAGCTGCTAAACCTGCACACCATAAACTCCCAGCTGCTGGGCATAACAGGATTCCAGCGTGAATGCAACATAAATTGCATCCTGGGCATGCATAAGGCTGCTAATGCGCAACACACATCGCATGACAAGTCAGCAACTCTCCCAAAGTACAGACGAGTTACATTCAGCATACAGAAATGGAGATATCAATGGATATCAGTTCCTTTCCTCACTCCCTAATTTAATCCAAGGTTTCTGAGCCATCCTTCATCTCATCCTCTCAATAAGTACAAAGTTCTATTTGCACTTCTATGGCAGGCAATCTGCACACTAAAACCTACTCCACCTTTAGAGAGGTAACTCTAATTCTACCTCTAAACAGAGCAAATAATTTGCTACAAATATCTCCCTTCATTAAAAACTGTCAAACCTCGATAATTTATTATTATATAAATTGGCACTTCTTTCTTTTTGCTTGTAGATATAAAACAAATCAAATGTATCTTGTCGTTTATTACCAGGCTCATTATTTAAGCTACTGTAATAAAAGTCACAGTAAAATTGATTTGGCAAGATTAATTTCAAAATATCATTTCTAGTATGAGAATAGCATCTCATTCCATCTCTTGTAGCACCGATATTTATTGTGTGCTGCTGAAATTTTCAAATAAATTGAAAACGCTGCACCTCTACCTGTCAGTCCTTTCAATGGCACACTCAGATAGATTTCAAATGAAAAAAAAAATGTACTATCCTAGAGAGGTAACTCTATCATGGCTTTGACCTCCATATATGCAAAAATATTTCTGCGTTAGATTACCATAGGAAACAGAGCATTGCTGCTGTTGGGATAGTGCAGTAGCATTCCTCATGTCAGGCATTCATGTCCTGCTCCACTCCACTAAACCACTAGACAAATCGGCATGGGACTTGCAGGGTCATAATGGTACAAGCAAAGTAAATAGAGGACACACAATAAACCCTGGGAGAGGTTCCAGAAAACATGGTTCAAATTGTCCTGAGAAAACACTGCACATCCAAAACAGTTCTCCAAAAATGAAGAATCCTTGAAAGTGATCCCAAGCCCTCTTGGCCAGATTTGCATAGAAAAGTTTTGGGAATTAGGGGATAGAGAAGGCACTAAAAGGGTGGCTTCTGCAAGAAGCTGCAAGAAGGATTCCCAGTCAATGTCAGCCAGCTCCAAGACAGTTCCACCACTGGCTAAGGCTGAGCCCATCAGGGAAGGTGATAGCATCTCTCTGATAAGATATTTAAGAAGGGGACAGAGTTACTGTGCAAAAGCAATTGCAGCCAGAGATGAAAGGAGTGAGAATATGTGAGAGGAACAGCTCTGAAGGCACCAAGATCAAAGAAGGCAGGGTAGGAGGTGCTCCACGTGCCAGAACTGAGATTCTCCTGTAGCCCGTGGTGAAGAGCACGGTGGCAGGACTTGTAATCACACAGGGAACCCATGCTGGAGCAGTCTGTTCCAGAAGGACTGCATCCATGGAAGGGGATTCACGCAGGAGAAGTTTGTGAGGAACTGTTGCCAGTGGGAAGGACTCACTTTGGAGAAGTTTGTGGAGGACTGTTTCCCATGGGAGGAACTCCACTGTGGAGCAATGCTGTCCCTGTGAAGGAAGGAGCAGCAAAAAAATCGATGAACTGACCACAACTCTTTTTCCCCATTCCTCCACACCCCTGGAGAGGAAGAGAGAGAAAATTCAGGAGTGAAATTAAGCCTGGGAATAAGGGAAGGGTGGGGGGAAGGTGTTTTTAAGATTTGGGTTTTTTCCTCATTGCCCTACTCTGATTTGATGGGTAACAAATTAATTTCCTCCAGTCACATCTGGTTTGTCCATGACAGTAACTGGTGACTGATCTCTCCCCACAAAGTCAAGAAAGGTTCAGCTTCCAAGGACCCCCTGGAGATGGGGGAAGATTTGTATGCAGACCTTTTGATTTAAACCTGCTTGACCCAACAGAACTGTGTATTCTTTCTAAAAGTAGTTATCTTGTTCCAGCTTATTAGTTTCTGTTTGTTACAATAAAACAAGGACAAGAGACGGGGAGCTACTTTGAGCACTCTGGCACATCAGCCATGCAGAGAAGTTGAGGCTGTTCTGCCTCAAGGCCCTGGCTGACTCCAGGTTCCACACAAATGCCTCTCTAAACAACCATTTTGTCTTTCAACACATAAAAATTGGAGGATCTAAATCAATAGCTGGAGCGTACAATGGATGCAGAGCAGCTGTGTTTTTTAACAACGAGTACAGCCACGCGGGCTCCAAAATGAGCAGCTGCAGGGGGAGAAGCAGCGGGGAGGGGAAATCCTGCCAAGGCAAACCAGTAGGTCACAGGTCCTCAGCAGTGAGCATGGGAGGGGCAGGGAGCATTTTAAACAACAGGATTTTTTTCCCCCCAGATCTATTTTGAAAGTAGCAGAAGGAGTCATTGCATTTAATCTTAAAGTAATCCCCTTTAAGCTTGAAGTGCTTATGTCTCCATGAGCACAGCATTCTGCTGGCATTTTAAGGGACCCGAGGAGAGGAGGAGGCAATGTGAAAACAGCACCATTTTCAGGAGAGAGCTCATCAGACAGGTATCAATGTCTGCTTTCTGGCAGCTGTCCATTACAGGGCTCCTAAGTACTGTATTTTGTACAATTGGATAGAGTATAGAGAAAGTGCCACCTGATGTCTACTTACACTTGGCAGCAGTTTAGTAAAATCGAAAATTGTGCTAAACTATGGGTTCAGCCTTGGCGGCTGCAAGGTGAAGCACGGTGCTCTCAGTAGAGCAGGGCCCCAGAGAATGGAAGTCATTAAAGGAGTGGGGGGAAATGAACAAAAAACTCCACAGATTTTTACTATCCCTTTTTATGCCAGTGGGCATAGAAGCACATCAACACTATGGGCTGAGCTGCACAGGTCTTCCAGGTGGTCATCTGCACAAAACCAGTCAAACGAGCCCTGCTACAGTATGATGGAGTATGTTGTACTGTCCCCCTTACTCGAGGAAGCCCGAGGCTGTACAGTGCAAACTCCATCTCACCCTTATCAAGGAAGGACCAGAAGCAATCAGCTTAAATTAGGAATGGGAGAACTGAAGATAACTCTGCTCCAATGTATATATTCATTTAAGTACTGCAGGGAGCATAAATCACAAAAGATCTGTTATCATACAGGGCAGCAGGTGAGCTGCAGCAACTTTTTGCTTTCTTTGGTCTAAAAGCTGATATTCCAGTTCAGGGTACTCTTCTTCTCCCCCACCAATATTCCTTAGCTCCAGATCTTTAAGCCAGTGTACCAATTCTCTGCTCAATAACATTTCTACACTCTATCAACCCATCGTTGTCACTGCCAATAAAATACCAATTTAGAAAGGGGATGATTATGTGGTTCTGTGTAGGAACAGTATAATAATATATCTCAACAGCAATAATCATTGTTATCTGTACTTGACAAGTGCAACGTCCAAACTTGAAAATGAACCAGTCGCTTAAAGATTAAAGCTTTTATCAACAAAAATATGCTTTCTCCAGAACTTAAATGCCAGCTAGAAACAAGGAAGAGCACCTGTTTATGCACTATGGTTAATGTCCAAGCAGGTGCTCTGCCTAATGTCATCTTCCATTAAACCTGGTTCAAGGCCTAGTGAAATCAATGGGAGTTTTACAGTTGATTTCATCAGCGTTTGAAATATGGCCTGACACTGTACTAACTGTTTCTTGTGCATACTGTGCATTAAATACTCCTTTTTTATTTTTAAAATTGTATTCAGAAAAGAATATTCTAATACAAAGAGGTAACTTTTTGTTTACAGAAAGCAAAATTTAAGTTATAACTTACAGGTATCAGACGTAGACATGGATAATTAAACTGTGTCACTTCAGGGGGAAGGAGCTCAGCTCTATGAACAGCTGCCTTTAGCAGCAAAAACCCCATCTGGAAACACAGTCATGGATGTCTGTAATCCGTACTGGTTTTATGGATGTTGCAGGTCCTTAAACCATCACCTGGGCTTTTCAGGTTGCAGATGTGTGTGTTAACCAAGAGTGTGCTGGATGTGGGCACAAGGCACATCTGCTTTTCCGCCATTCTGCACTGACATCAACTTGTTATATCCAGCCTGACACCACAATCTCTTCTGAGGTGGGCTCAGGAGGCAGGAATACTGATGACAGGTTTGTTTATAATCAGGCTCATCAGACATATGTTCCTTGATCACACAAGCTGTAAGGAGATTATGCAGACAGTGCTTCTGACAAAAGCAGGTGTCTCGGGGCTGCTCCTCACTGCGAGCAGTGGCAGCCAAGGCCATGAGACACTAATGAAGTCTGAGCATCCTTGGAAACACTGTCCTATTCCAATGTGGAAACCTATCAGGCCTCTGAGGATCACTAGCTGGTGACTGCCGGCCCAAAGTGGGTGAGCCACCCTTGCCTCCTTAGTGATACCATCAAAAGTCAGATCCCATTTTCATCTTACATGCTAATAGAAAATGAAAATAAACTAGAAACCAAATATAAACATGCTTTTACTAATGAAGAAAAACATGAACATTTGAAAAACTGATATCCTTTTGCCATTTTAGTTGTGGTTAATGACTAAGAGTTTTATCAGTCCAATCTATTTTGACCAACATTAAATAGGAAAATATCTTTTTTTCTTTTGGAGAGAAAAAGAGATATTTTCTTTTCTTGGAGAAAAGAACATCTGTAACACTCTTTAGACTTCTACTCTGTTCATCCATGTCTTTCCTATCTTCTCCCCACTGTATCATCATTCTTTGTACTAAGCTGAGCTGTAACCAAGCTGAAGTGTAACCACTTTCTTTTTAATCAGAAACTACACTGTCTTTTAACCAGACTTCCAAATCAAGTGTATCTTGCAGAATACTTAATTCCATTATATGTCTGTTCCTTACACGCTTCTATTAAGACACCTTAAACACCTACAGCCATAGTACTCACCTTCACATCTTAAAACTAACTATGAAAAGGACTAGGAGATGTCTAACTTAAAAGAAAAAAAGAGAGGGGGAAATAAAGGGTGTTTGCATCACTGACCAGGTGTTATTTTTGCAGAACCTGCCTCAGCAATTGGAGTTAATGCTGCAGAAACTTTTCTGCATTAATTATTCTGGAACAACCTCCTTTGCAACCAGATAAAACCAAATTCAAGACCATGTAGCCTTCTCCTGGACATTTGTATTTAATAAAATGCCCAACCAGGCAGGTTCAAGAAATGTCCCAAAACCCTGCAAGTGCTTCTGTTCAGGTTATTGCTGCTAGCAGGCATCAATTTGTAAAGAGCACTAATTCTTTCAACCCTTTACTGAAAACAGTGGTTTGTATCACAAACATTTTTGGTTTATGACACTATGAATATAATCAAAAGTCCTAAAATGCATACACATAACAAAAGAACGTTGTCGGGCCCATAAATCCACTACACATGCAATGCCACAGCTCAGATTAACACCTTGGATGGAATATCTCACCATCAGCCATTCAACAATCAACAAAAATTCACAATCAGTACAAATTCCAGCTGCTCTTTTAGCACTGCCAGTCATGGGTAATGACCTAGTTATTCTTACCAGACAGGCAGTTACAGAATCACAACCATCTTCCCACTTGGATCAGAATGTAGGTGTGCAGGCTTAACCTCTGCAAGCAGAAGCTGAAAGAAGAAAGGTTTTCCAAAGCTGATGATGAAAACACCCATTTGAAGAGGTGATCCCCGTGGGGGAGGTGGGCATGAGTGGATGCTTGGGGCACGGGG
>VYZQ01005308.1:1316-12858 GCA_013400655.1 Mystacornis crossleyi | reverse complement strand
GCAGAAAAGCCGTAGGACCTCTGGCAATTAAAATGTAGTTGTTCCTGTGGTGCAAATATTTACAACCAATCTAAGGCCCTTTCATATTGCCAATGCAGTGTGAAGGAGACACAGCATTGCTGAGAGTGAAGTCAGAGATAGCAACACCGACCAGAGGCAGCCAGGCCCTTCATATTTTATGTGAATTTTAGGAGACAGCACTTGCCAGTTGTATGAGGTAAAATAAAGAAGAGTGGTTGAAGGGTTTGCAGTGAAAAACCAGATTGCTGAAAGCAGAAAAAATACGTTAAATGAAAATCCACAAAAACAAATGGCAAAGGATAAAAGGTGAGAGGCTGTGTAGGAGGGAGGTGCAACTGATGATCCCAGACATTTGGGGACAGAAAAATTCCATTGACACTAAGCACCTGCTGCTTAAGATTTCGGCTTCAAAATTACAAACCATGTCAGTAAAAGCATTTTGCTTTGCAGTTTAAAGGGCAACTGAAGGAATTAGTCAAAGTATTAGAAGAAGGAAAAGGAGAGAATGGGGAAATATTTTATGAAACTGATCTGTGTACATTTAAGGTGGGGTATTGGTTAGGCATGGCTGGTTTCAATTTGATTTTAGTTTTTATTCTCTAGCTTTTCAGTTGTCTTCTTGAGTAAAAAGAGACTTTCGTTTAATTCAGTTTAGTAAGGGGGTAGGCAACCATTCTTTGGATGGCTTCCTAACCTTGTGCCTCATTCCTCTTCATGGGTGTGTCTGACATAAATTTCTGGTTGTTAATCCTACTCTAGTCTTTGCGGGGGAGGAGAGGTGATTTCTGACTCTTTTGCCCACTGTAGGGAACAGAACACAAAACTGAAATCCTTCTGATGGAGTAAAGGCTGGCAAATGTTAGAAGCCACAAGAACTTTGATAGAGAACCAGCCTATACTTAAGTGACATTCACACGCTCACACTGGCACGCCCACAGAACCAAAAACCATACTGAAGGCTGTTTGGTTTGACATCGTTGTTTCTCCTGCCCATACTGCTTTGATATTTGCAATGAGATGAGTTGAATATCACATGTCAGGGATTGGCAGCGGACAATGGCAAGCAAGAAAAACTGTTCCAAGCCCTCCACACTGAGACAGAATTGAACAAGTTGTCACTTACAAATTAAAAATCAATGGAAAAACCCAGCCTAATTTGCAGTGTGCTCTCTCTCTAGCCCCACTTACAGACTCCAATTTAAGCATACTGCTTCCCTTTAAAGATTTTAAGATTAACCTGAAGATTTCTTTTAAATACAAAACTGGAAAAAAAGGAAATGGCTGAAAGGAGTTATATGTCTAGAATTTTACTTTCCTCTGCTCAATGAAGGATACTCTCTATCTTCTTGTCTACTTTGAATACCAGATGTCTCTGCACAGTCAAATTGAGGCACCTTGAAAGGGAAAGATTTTCAAATGTCCTCAGCTTTTACTGGAAACTGGGCGCCTTTAAAGACATCTTGAGTATGAGACTCAAAGAGTCATCCCAGATTGCACAGAGCTTTTCAAAACTCAGCCAGCGTTTTTAGGAGCCTATGCCTCAAGGAGTCTGGGCATCTTACCCAAAAGAGCTAAAAATGTAATTTTCAGTTCTTCAAGTAATTCAAAACAAAGTATCAAATCCCTTCCCATCTTCCTTTGCCAGGGAAAGTCCCTGTGCACTAGAACTGGCGTCATTCTGCTACACAGGGGACAGCAGAAGTAAATGGACGGTGGAGTGGGAGAGCTTTTGGAAGAATGATCAGGCTGTGCATAGTGCTCAGCCCTACTTAATCACAGATGCCTTGCTTGAAAATCGAGTTTCAAATATTTCCATGGTGCTCAAACACAGAGTTACCTGGCTCTTGTCTGTGCTGAAGAATTTCAACCAGCAGAATTTCCTTGGCTGTTCTGCAGCTGATGGCTTTTCCCATTGTTTTAATACTCATCCTGAAGATACTTACTCTGTGTGGGTCACCAACCAGACAAGAAACTATCAACTGACTGTTGAAATTTCCAAATGTGGAGGTTTATATTCCTGTGTATATTGTTCCTCTGTGGCACAAGAGGAACAATCTGAAGATGTATAGAATAAAGGAGTGTGGTAATACCCATACAGAACATGACAGATATGATTTGACATCTAACTAAATGCATAATCTTTGCCTTTTCAAAATAATATACTCCTTCTGAGTGTTAATCCTTTGGCTAAAACAAGGGATTGTTGAGGAAAAATTAATCAATGTAAAGAAGCAACTGAAAGTAGTTCTGCTACAGGTGGACTGAGGAAGGTTTTCATCTCTCAGTTTTTTTCTCTTGATGGGCTAAGATGGATGTTGTAAGACATTAATCATCCTATATTAATGAATAAGTAGTCTGTACTAATATACAAGTGGGTTGTGGTGAGGTTAGGGAATTTAAGCAAAGCAATTTGGTAGACTGCTCCTGCCCCAAACCATTTGCCTCCCAGTTCACTTTTTATTCTGACTACCAACCACTGCTGTCAAAGGAACTGTTATAGTGGGGTATAATAGTATCAGACAGGAATGCCAGAACAGACCTGTGAAACAAACACCTCTGGTTTTGAAAAGAGACTTAAAGAAGCATGATTGGACCCATCAAAAAGAATCATCTTAACATAAATTCCCATTACAAAGTGTACTGAAAAGACCTGGTCTGCTCTTTGGAAGCAGAAAAAGAGGACATCGGAAAATGATTTATCTTCTGCACAATAATCTATGCTGTGTTCTGATGTCTAGGCTTACAGAAGGATACAGAAATAGCTAGAGAAATACTTAAAGGACAGGCCACAAAAAAATGTTCCTTAGGAGTTTTAACATCAGGCTTGTGAACCTTGTTAGGGCGTTAGGGAGCAATAAATGCATTTTCAAAAGTTGCTTAGGAGAGCTTTTTGAATATTCTTTTAAATTTGTGTTAATGAAAGGCCCAAATGTTTTTAATTTTTAGTTATTTTTACCAGTTGTTAGGAGAAAGCTTAAAGCCTCCTATCCTGAAAAAGTGCCCCTTGAGTAAGCAAGACAAATTATACCCAGGCTTTGGATTAGGCTGTGCATGTCCTTCAGTGTGCACTGTCTTGCATCCCTGAATTATCAGCTTCGTGTATCTGGGCTTCAGCTGGTTGCCGAAAGAGTAAGGAAAAGCTCCTCTACAAGGAAGAGCTCATCTGCTCCCACTCTGATGATGCACAGCTGGCCAAGAAGATTACTTTTTGTCTCTCTGAAGAGCCAAAGAATCTAACTTATAGCTGGAGACAGAACACAGGAAAGGACAAACTGGTATACTGAGGAGATACAGACACTTTCTGGGTTGGCTGGAGTGTCTTATTCCAACATGCAGGCTCACACTAACCACACCGCATGGGACTTGGAAACAGTTTTTTCCAGGCTCAGTAGGAGAACCTCCAGGATCTTCTTGCCTTCCTGTTCAGCTGGAGGCATGATTCACCTTCCAGATCACCTGAGTGTGTTGCAACTAGGCAATGCTCTGTCCTTACAAGAAGCTCATTTCAGGTACCATTTTGATGTTTCTTGTTCCATGCTGTAAGCATACTTCTCACTAATTACTCTCCATAAGATACAATAGTTAAAACCTTTGGGCTTACCATAAAGATGCAACATGAAACAGTATGTGGCTTGACTTCCTAAGTATCACAGGACATTCAGATAGGCCGTATTAACCCCAGCCCTGTTGTGTGGAAACAGTTTTCCTTATGGGCATTTCAGAAACTCATGTGTTTTTTGCTCAGAAATAACTATTGTGTTCGTATTATGATCTGACCTTGTGTGTAGTACAAGCTCAGCCTCATCCTGTAATTTCTGCATTAGGTACACAACCTGTGGTTAACCAGCATCCTCTGGTGGGATTATGTATTGAGTTTTGTATTGATTAGGTTATGACTTGAGACACATTTTTTTTTTTGCTTGGATTTTCAGTAGTTTAGGCTTGTGCCTGCAGGATTTTCCTTCTAGAGTTTTGCAGGGATTCTCCCAGCAGCTCGTCTTTGCCGTGTAGTTCTTCAGCTCCTTCCTGCAAGAACAATAAAAACCTCTAGAATACATCTTCCACAGAACTGTAGAAAAGATAGAAGAAGTTCTGGAACAAAATACTGTTTTCCTTCAGACTTATATCCTTGATAAACTCTAGGTGTAATCCTTATGATGACCTGAATTATCCTCATGTCCTTTAAGCCTTGTGTCCCCAGAGGAGCACAGTATCTGCTAGATGCATCTGACAGAGCTGTATCTGTACTTACTTGTAAGCCATTTTCAGGCAAACAGAATATTTAACAGATGCATTCTTTGGGGTTTTTTTGGAATGCATTCAGGGCAGTAATTTGGGCACCTGTCCTTCAGCAGTTGCCATTTTTCACAACACTGTTAAGAACTTTACTTTCCTTGGGATTTCTACACTTTTGTCAAGATTGACAGATTGAGAAGTTACTGTGTGTGCTGGGGACAAGGCAGACAAACAGATGATTAGAAAGACAGCACAAACACATAAACTTGTTTCCTTAGGAAATGGAGCTACAGATACCTAGGGAATTTATGGTTCTTTAAAATTGCTACCTCTGGGTATTCTTACTAGTCATCTTCCTTCCTGTCTTTCTTTGAATCTTCTCTTAAGGTCTTTGGGGATTTCAGGAAGGAGTGGGACCATGTGAGTCTGTACAAAAAGTTAGGCCAAATTTTCAGCATTGCGAAGCGATACACATGGGAAGAAGTAGACACCACTGTACTGCAACTTTTTTTAAAGCTTTTTGGTGCCAAGAGTCCTCTCACAAAATTGTGTTACTCGGATACAACAGTTATGTGGGATTGCTCTCAAATATGCAACGGAGTGACTGATGAATTATTTCCTTTACTCCAGTAGTCATGCAATATTAATTAGGTACAATTAGTATTATGACTCTTTGAAAATATAAAGAGTTATATAAATGTTGAGTGGTATTTACACTGATTGTATACATGATGGTTGATAGATAAATATGTAAAATGTTTTTTAATGCATTTCTTTACAGGCAGCTTCAGGTGACAAAATAATTTTATAAATGTACTTGGCAAGGGGTTTTCAGAATTGTGTAGGGGATGCTTTGAATACCTAAGCGTTGGTTTAAAAGTGGTCTAATTTTTAAACACCCCTTATGGCTATCACAGATAATATATGTTTACTCTGCCTGTGAAGTCTTCTCACATTGCTTCTGTTTTTAAATTCTTGACTCTTGTGAAGTTGGACTGTCCTTATAACTCTCCCACAAAAGTCAGACTTGTCCAAATGAGAAAAGGTGGCTTATAGACGTTTCTAGTATTGATGCTATTTACTGCCTTACCAATTTTACTGTTTAGTACTTACTGATTCTTTATGTCTGTTTGTAGGGCACCTAGAACAAAGTTTACATTTTTTTTACCATTTGTAAGACTTTGTGCATCCTCTCCACCCTCAGTTACTGATTCCTACTAATCCTGCCAAAGTTTTCTACCCTCTCAGCTGTGCTGGGTGCCAAGTGAATACTTTGTGTGACTGTGCTATAAGTGGGGGAGGAAATGGGAGCAGCAGTAAGGAAGGAGGAGCAAGATTTTGAATATTATTTCCTTAACTGCTTTTTTCCCAATCTATTATGAGTTGTTCTTAAAAAGTAGATCACCTGCTCTAATGTAATGCAAAAAAAAAAGAAAAAAATTCCCAGCAATTAAATAGATTCCCAAAAAGTCTCCCAAGCTCCTAAACTTTCATATCCATGGTAAGAAAAATAAAAATATGGGAATTTCCCAGTTAAAATGGAGCAGGTCATTAATTCTGGAGATTACTTTAAAGCCTGTGTGCACTACTCATACTAGCAAGTACTTTTTAATGAGCTTTTTTGTCTTGTGCACTTTTCTGCTTTGAGTTTCATCAAGGGGAGGAAGCCTGGTGTAAAGTGGTGTAGCCAAGCTGTGTTGTGTGCTTGGGCACACCATTTTCTCAGCTGGGAGTAACAGATTGACAGAAGTCATGGCTGGGACCAACGGGAAGAAACCATACACCCAAAATGTAGTTTCCCTGGTCTACTCCCATATCATATCCCTGCAAACATCATTTCCAACATCCAGATATTCTTCATAGTAGCCATGAAGCCCCTCTCATGGATTTATTTCGTCTTGCTTTTCTTTTCATTGCCTTAAAAATCACTGCTTCTTTCCTGCTGATCTCCTTCAGGCCAGTTTCATAACCAGCTGATTGCATGCTCCAAACACTTGACCTGTAGCATATAAGGGATCTGCATGCAATGTGTTGGCCCTGGGCCATCATTCTTAACTGTTGCTATTTCATTGGAATTGCGAAACTGCTGTGTAGCAACACCATGTTATCGAAAGAGGCATACATGTTTGGTTTGTATGGTGGGTTGACCCTGGCTGCACACCAGCTGCCCACTAAAGCTGCTCTAACACTCACCTCCTCTGCTGGTCAGGGGAAGGGGTTGAGATGAGGACACGGAAAAATCAGTGTCATGAGCAAAACAAACTCAATTTGGGGAGTATTTAATCTGTTTTATTTCCAATCAAATCGCAGTAGGATAATGAGAAATAAAACTATATCTTAAGAACACCTTCTCCCTACCTTTCCCTTCTTCCTGGCCTTAACTTTACTCCTGATTCTCTACCTTCTCTCCCATAGTGGTGCAGGGGGTGGGGAATGGGGGGTTGTGAACAGTTCATCACAAATTTCTGCTGCTCTTTCCTCCTTAGGGAGAGGACTCCTCACACTCTTCCCTGCTCCAGTGTGGGGTTCTTCTCACGGGATACAGTCCTCTACTAACTTGTCCAACATGAGTCCTTCCCAGAGGCTGTGTTTCTTCATGAACTGCTCCAGAGTGGGTCCCTTCCATGGTTTACAGTCCTTCAAACGGTCTGCTACAGTGTGGACATCTGCAGGGTCACAGATCCTGCCAGCAAGCCTGCTCCAGCATGGGCTCCTCTCTCCACCAGTGTGGTGGTTTGAACCTGACCTGATGGACAGTCGTTTAGACAGATAACGTTTCTCAAAATTTACATATTAAACTGTGGGGAGATGCAGGAACTTCCCTTTTGTGTTTGAGCTTCCCGTGGAGGCGGGGTTGGTTAGGGGGGAATGGGCCCCAGGCTCCGTGTCTTGGAGTGGCCCCGGGCCTCCCCTTCCCCGGCGCCAGGGCACAGCCCCGGGTAGCTGCAGGTGAACCCCCTCAGAGCCGCAGGCAGCTAAGAAACAACCATTAAGCTCCTGCATAGCCGATATCACCTGGCGCGTCTTCTAACGACTGGAGACCCCTCCCCCCTCACGTGGCCCCGCACAGATCCTGGCGGGAGCCGATAGAGCTTTCTGCAACCAGTGTAGCTAGAGTCGAGCTGAGGAGCCAGCTGCATAAAGAGAGGGTTTTTCTCCAACTGAAGAAAAATGAACCTGAAGAAAAATGAACCTGAAGAAAATCATGGCAACTTCAAGGTCAGAGGGAAAGAGAAAGTAAGTTGTGGTAGACAGAGCTGACAATGGCAACTGGAAAAGAGGGCAGAGTCATGCCCAGTGTGAAGCTTAAAAATACTTTTTGCAGGCCGTGGTAAAAACTGTAATATCACAAACTGTCCTTTTCTCTTTAATCCACTTAAAGACATGGGGGGATGAGAATTTTGTGTGCGGCCTTTGGGAAAAAGAAAAGTGACCATGCCAGGTCACCTTGGAGCTATAAGAGACTTTTAGAGATTTTGTGAAGAAGAGAGCAGTTGCTTTTAAGCTGGAATTTGCCTATCCTTAAAAAAGATACACCCCATGTGTGGCCCATGCTGGCAGTTGTGGAAAGACTGCAAGATTCATGGCAGAGATCTTTTTCACGGCAGCAGAATCTCTGGGTGGGTCTGGTGCCCTGTGAGCAGTTTGGAAACCACTTGAAGCAAAAGAAAACCTTTTTTCCTTAAATAGTGGAGAGACTTTTAAAAACTATAATACTGACCAAAATCATAGTTTGTTATCCTTTGAGCAAGCTGGGTAAAAAGGGGAGGTGCTGGAGGAAAAGGGGGGTTTTGCTTTAATTCCTGTTTATTTCTTTTTACTTTTAATTGTGTTAGTAATAAACTTCTTTGTATTCTTTAAAGTATGGAGCCTGCTTTGCATTCCTCCTAATTCTTATCTCACAGATAATAAAAAATGCGAATCAAACCACTACAACCAGTCCACAGCTCCCACTGGAAGTCTGCTCCACTGTGGGTTTCTGTAGGAATTCTGTAGAAATCCTGTTCAGTTTTGTTTGCTCTTGCTCAACAGGAAGCTCTCCGAGAAAGGTTCGGTTAACAGCGAGTTAAAAAACAGGTCATATGACCAGAGATCAGGTTCTATGGCTGGTGTGTGCTCGCTTGGTGCGTGAGGCAGTGACTGCCTGGGGAGGTGCGTGAACACCACATGATCAGAGAGCTGGGTGGATAAAGGGACGCGTGAGCAGGGACACGGCAGTGGCAGGCAACCAACGCGTGCTTGTTTTGGTAAAGTTTAGAGCCTAAAAACGCCCTGTTTGTTATAATAAACAGTGTTTTTTTTAGCAAGGAGGTCCATGTGCCTTTGTTCCCCATTGCTATGGGTTTCCAATGGGGTTAAAGTCTCCTTCAGGCACCACTTGCTCTGACTTGGGGTCCTCCAGAGGCTGCAGGTTGCTCTCTCCACCGTGGACCCCCATGGGCTGCAGGAGCACAGCTGCCTCACCATGGTCTTCACTACGGGCTGCAGGGGAATCTCTTCTCTGACACCTGGAGCACCTACTCCCCCTCCTTCCTCAGTGACCTTTGCATCTGCAGAGCTATTTCTCTCACACTTCTGTCTTCTGCTTACTGTTCTGCAGGTTTTTTCCCCTTCTTAAATATGTAGCCCCAGAGTTGCTACCACTGCCCCTGATTGGCTTGGCCTTGTTCAGTAGTGAGTCTCTCTTGGAGATGGCTGGCATTGGCTTCATCAGACATAGGGAATTCTGGCCCCTGTAGCCAAAACCTTGCAATGCAAATCAAATACAGTTTGTTTTCATGTGATTCCTACATCTGTATAAAATACACTGTAAGCTAGGGTAGAACTAACTAGCAAGTGGTGCTGGGTTTCTTATTGCTCTTTTTTTGCAAAGGTAGATGATATGCTTCAAGCAGAATGTATACACATCCATTAGCTCAAATTTTTCCTTTCTTTCTCTTGTCCCACTTGAGTAATAACAAATAATCATGAATTTTCTCCTGAGCTTGGCTGTCCCCAGGCCTGATTCCATTTATATAGTTTGAGAGTTAGATTGCTTCAATATGCTCTAACCTGCACTGTAGAAAATGTGTTATCTAGTGACTGTTGCACAATGCTGCAGGACTGCTATTTTTCAGGACAAAGCAAAGATTATTACCTTTATCCACTTTTATATAATATGCTTTGCACCTTTAATATCGTTCAAATTCAACTTTAATTTCTGCTACTTGTAGAGTGAAACTGACTTTGCTCTGCAGCCACAAATCTCAGCAATGCCAAGAGACATGTTCCAATGACTTCTGTATGTTTCACCTGTTTAGGGTGAATGTTTGAAGACATCTCTTTCTTGAAGGATCCTTCCTCTTGACCTGTTTCAGTGGTTTTATCTCTTTTTTCTCTTTTGCTTTAATGTGTTTAATAGCTCATTATGAGGCTTAGCAGTGCCATAGTAGATAGGCCCCAAAGAAAAAGAATTTGTTATGATGAGGCTCAGTTCAAGTATTCAAGACGTCTTGGTACAATTGTCATTGTGGTTGCAACTGCTAAAAACTTTGATTTATTGTTGCACTATTAACGCTTGTAGGTTATGTGGTGTGCACAGGATGTATTTTAGCAATGTGTCAAAATAAAAATGATGATAATAATAAAAGATTAGCCTAGAATTTAAATGCAGTGAAAGAGTTCTTGGTTTTACTGGCAGTGATAATCATAGCAAAAAGAGAAAGAGAGTCCCTTTAATTTAAGGACGAAGATAAATTACAGCTACCCCTCATTCTTTCATTGCTTTTTTCAGGTGACAATATGTGCCCCCGTAGCTTCATGCCTGAATGGATTATAGTGTCCTGCTAACAGCCAGGATGCACAGGTGACCACCACCTTACACCCTCTCACAAGTCACCCTGCTTCTACCCCAGAAAAGGTCTGTTTTCATCCACAAGGCTCCCTATAACTCACCCACATGCAAATGCTTTTGACCTTAATTAAAGCAGTTCACCTCTCTCTGCCTCTAGGGATGGTTTCCTCATAAGGCAGTTGTGTTTAATTAGCATTTGCATAGCATTCTGCTGGTTGCTTTCCTGGAGCATTGTTCAGTAGGAGCGTGGGATTGCTGAAGCCTGACTGGCAAGCTTTGCACCCTCCTAATTGACACAGAAGCCAAGTAAAAGTTACACAAGGAAAGAACAGAGAGTCGTTAATGATGGATCATTAGCAAGTAGCTCCTTTGAATGAATGTAGATAACTTTATAACTCTATCAAAGTGAAAAGTAGCGTGATGAATTATGCATCAAACAATAAAAGCTCAAGGAAGACACTGGTTTTATAATTGCTGTGCAATTTTCTAGCATGCTCTAGTTTGTAAGATTAATTTTCTTTGGGAAGCATGAAGCATTCTGTCTGTTGCACACAATATCAATTTTGGTTTTGTCTCTTTAGAGATTTTATTCTGTGTCTTTCAGTATCACTGCAAAAATTCCCAGGGTTTGAGATCCAAAATTTTTATACTAGCAAAAATCTGTGCAAGCAAATGAAAAGTCTATAGCTACTAAACCTTTCTTTGAGGGTTTGCTATTTCTCAGTGCAGAGTTCTCAGATACACACACCTGAAATAAGATTTCTTTGTATCTTTTTTTTTTTTAATAGAAATTGCATAATAGTTTTGTGGCTATGTTGAATTTCTAGACTAATAACTCTCTAAAGGGTGTTTTTACTTTGAAATTATTGTCACAAGCATTTCATTTGGCACAGAGATCATTCCTGTGGCTTGCACTAGTGCCAGTTCTGCCCTCCTAGGGCTCCTACTCTCTTCTAAGAAAAGAAATTAATAAAAATATTGCCTAGTGATGTCACCTTTTCCTTTAAAATGTACTGATCTCTCACTTGAGGTTTCCTCTGAAGATTGAACTCAGTGTGTTTGAAGTGAGTAGAATTAGAGGAATAAGTTAATAGAAAACTTATCCCTGATGTGAGCTGTTTCTTAGCTTTCATATTATAGCAGGTGAAAGGGGCATATATTAGTGCGTGAAAGGGTCTGTGAGAGATCTAATCCATCAGCAAGCCCCAGGGATCAGCTGTGGGATCAACTATTCTGGAATAAATCTCCTTCCTAAAGACCAGATTGATACAAACTCCACAGCCTCCTCCCATGGCTTGTTTCAGCATTTTGCTATCCCTACCATTGAAAAAGTTTATTTTTGTTTCCTACAGTTTCCTTTGTTGCAATTTAAGTCAAGTATTTCTCATCATGGACATGAAAAAGGATTTCTTTCCTTCTTCCAGGAATGTTGCATGGATTTTGGGGGGTGGT